>JAQSVV010000041.1:600000-802475 GCA_036375495.1 Agrotis segetum
AGTAAGTACACCGTAATTTTCGTTTTTGCACGATGGCTATTAACCGTCTTTTGTTTTTCAATTTGTTTTTGGTCCACCAGCTGGCGGCAACACTCGTACACAAATTCCCATCTACATAATTATTCCTCCATATGTATATTTTTGCCCCTATACACCGTGACTTTTTAGTCGTCTTACAAAAGCAGTCCAGTTCATGTATCCAACGACTAGAACACGTTTATAACAAAAAAATAGGTATTTAAGAAATTCGAAAATTTTAAAAATAAAATTTTAATTCATTATTAAGACGCAAGTTGTAGTTAAAAACACACTTGTCTCATAGAAAATGGAGATGGAATGATCTGCCCGACTATTGCGCTGGGTAGGTATACTCTACAGTTTGATTCGTAAACATTTTAACTGGGTGTTTCATATTTCTAATGGACCTATTTATTAAAAATAAAAATTATTATTAACGATTAACAAAAAAAAACTCGCCTAGAGGTATTTTAGGTCGGATACATTAAGTGGACCCCTTTTGTAAGACGACTAAAAAGTCACGGTGTATAATCATTTGATGCATACATAGGGTGGCGCGGGCGGCGGTGCCTCGCCGAGCGCGGTGCGTGAGCTCATCGTAATACCGGAAATACCCGACTCCATGCATTTGCAGCACGCTATGCAACAGGTAAATATGGTACGCATGATCAAAGGTCTTAGAAATTGTATGAATAGGTATAGTTATAAGTATACAATACATTTCCTTTCTCTTCAGTGCTGGTAATTACTTTAACACGCCAGAAATACCATCGAAGGGGATTTCCTGAAAATGTAAATCTATATCCCTAAAATCAGGTCATTAACAGCAACATTGATAACTCTCATGAAAATGATAAAAACTTTTCCGGTGAACGATATTAAAAGTAGAAAGAAAACGTATAGTTTTAGGTCTTCATTTAAATTGTCAAGTGCAGTCTATAACAGGAAGCGTCGGTAACACTTGTTTTAACAAATATTCAACATCAATAGTTTTGCAGTTATTCTTCAAAAACAATACCGTTACATTACATTTTCCGTTATGTTAGAATTTATGCGTCGCCGTCACCAGTCCGTGACTTATGGAAATCCTGCAGCGACCCGTGCCCCACTAATTTACAAACAATTCTACAGTTTGTATATTTCTGGCATAATTTTGCTTAGAAAATCTTTCGAAATCGCAATCAGGAGAGAACCGTTTATAAATTAGTTGCGATGGGGCTCTTCTCTAGCCGAGTAAACACTTCTATTATTTCAAACTTCAATTTGAAGATTGGCCGGAGAAAACTACAAATAAGTAGAAATGGAGGGTTTTAGAGGGGAGGAGCTCGTGGCTAAATAATCACAGCCGCACAGGCCGATCTTCCGAGTTAAGCCGTGCTTGCCGAGGTTGGTCTGTGGATGGGTGACCATCTGTCATAAAGAGTTTCCTCCGTGCCTCGGAAAGCACATAAAGCTCTTGGTCCCTGCAATCATTTGTAGAACTTTGACAGCGTTACTGTTAGTCAGAAGCTGTAAAGTCTGACAATCATTCTAACCATGGGGTATCGTATATTGGCCAGTTACTGGGTTGTGGAGGTCCGACAGGCAGTCGCTCCATGTAAAATATTTATATCTAGCTGCATCTGGGTCGACTGGAAGCCGACCCCAATATAGTGTGGAAAAGGCTAGACAGATGATGGAAGGTTATGGGGGAAACCTTTGCCTGAAAGCTGCATAGGTTCCATCCGAACTGGCAAGTTAACGCGAGATGCGGAAGAGAATGAAGCTCTTTCAGAAGCGGAAGTTAGTACGCTAGAAAAAAAAACCGATGTACTATATCAGATTCTCAGCAGCATTGCCGGCTGTCCTCAGGTCACGAGTACAGTGGTGGAGGTGAACGGGGATAGTTCCGGGCACTCCAGCCCCGCGGCAGAGGCGCAGCACACCTACATTACTGTGGCAAGCGAGTGTAAGTACTGTATTTGAATGATCCCAGTACAGTTGTCATGTTTGCACTTTTTTATTTTGAGTGATGAAGGCAGGTTGAACGTGTCAGTTTTGTTGATAAGTTTGTTTGACTTCCAAAGTTGAAATGTACACCTCTGACTTTATTTTGATCACTAGCCTTTATAAGATTTAAATTCGAAAGTGTTAAACTTTCTCCGCCTCGCTCATTTGGATCGCCATAGATTTCTTCATAGTTAGAGTGAACTGCCTTCTTCTGGGTAAGTTCGCTCCATCGTTTCATCGCTCCATTACCTAGAGTCCCAAGAGTCAAAGGCAAACCAATATCAAATAAATAAAAAGTCAAGAAATGTGTGGAAAATTACAACCAATAACCAACATTGGGCCTGCGTGGTGAACATTGGTGTGGCCAACTGCTTCTCACAGTAATCAGACCTGTGTTCCAGGCTTGACCTGTGTTTGAGGCCCAGATTGAGAACAAAATAGACTGATTATGCAAATGCTTAGGTTTACGACATACGCCTTCTACACCAAGTTTTCCACTCCGTAACTTTGCGTAGATTAATGAAATGGGGAAGGCCCCGCACGCAAAATACGCGCATATGACGTGGAGTTGCGGATACCAGCCCGTTATACAATACGATACAATGGGGAAGGCCGGTCAAAACTAATTGTAGATGGCGCAACCATAGCTAAGTCCTAATCCGACCAATGAGGTAGTACTATTTTGAAGTACCTATAAGATTTGAAGCAATGACGATGCTTGGAACTAGCTATACTAGTGCCATTCGTTTTCCAGTTGCCATCCCCATTGCTAGAATTTAGTGCAGTAGCATTACAAATTACATCTTTTTCGAAGCTTCAGACGTTCATAATGTGGTCTATTAACTGCACACTAGTTTAGCCGGACTGCATACGTTGAATCTGCCTTTAATTTGAATTCAATATTTGTTTTGTAGAAGAATCAGAAATATTCTTGTGTTACTTTCAAATATGCACTTTGTTTTGTAGAACTTTCGACAGTATTGTAACGTCAAGCATGATTATTTTGTGTTGCACATTTTTGTTTTGAAGCACATTTTTTATTTATATGTATCTATGTCATGTGATCGAGCAGTGCAAGGCGCGTGGATTCGGCCTGGCACACACGTGAAGATTGAGGATCAAAGTGACCAAGAAAGCAAGTTTAATTTTTGTTTCTTTTCATTTATGCTTCTCATCCGGGCGGATTCCATCAATGAAACTGAACGCGATCACCACATCTAAATTGCGTTTAATAACTATCTATTAATTCATGTATTCCATGTGCTACGAGTACACTGACTAGCAAGCTAATAAAGTCTCACAACTAGCGAGCAAAAGTAGGGAATTACTTCCTTGGTCCGGAATAGCTCCTCAAATAATGGTGTGATTTGAATGAATTTGGTAACAATTAACAGTTAATTTAAAATATTTTTATCATTCTTGACTAGTTTCAGACCGCGTACGTAACACCACACTACGCTCCAAAACACAAATTGCTGACATTGGTCAAAAGGCCGCTGCACTGAAATGGGCTTGGGCCGGCCACGTCTGCCGCATGCCCAATCAGCTGTGGGCCAAAATAACCACTTTGTGGAGCCCTGACACAGCCAGAAGGCGCCGCGGCAGACCTCGTAGATGGCGGGACGAGCTTGATAAAACCGATGACCAGTGGTCCACTTTGGCCCTGGATCGTGAAAACTGGAAATCATGGGGAGAGGCCTTTGCCCAGCAGTGGGATGATGTAGGCTAGCAGTAACAGTATCTTGACTTGTTATTAAGTACTCAAGATTGCGCGAAATCGGGTTATGTGATTCCATACTTTTGCTCGTATTCGCTTACCTTTAAGTGTTACTGAATTCAATCAATGAAGCAACTAAGGCATCATCCAGTTTCTGGATTTTCCATTAAGCAGTCGCTCCATCTAAAATACTGATATTCACGGTGCATCCGGTTAAGCTGGTAGCCGACTGTAACATATTTTTTCGGTCCTTTCGAATAAGACGCGAAGCGGTGGAAAAAGTTTAGGTAGATAATGATGAAAAGAACTCATAAACGCCGTTTAGGCGTGCTGATCGCGTTCAAATGGTTTAACAACATGGCTATAAATCGTGGGTACATCACCTTTGCTATTAACATTGGCGTGAGGTTTTCTATGCTTGCACTAATTGCTGTAGACTTAAGCCAAGGTTGGTGGCTCAAAGAAAGACTAGCTAATTTTGATTTGGGGTTTGTTTTTTCTGCTGTATTTTATACATCAATTCATGATAGAATAAAACCATAATGATAAATCTTAATAACATTGATATCAATGTATATATATATATATAATATGAAACATTTACTTACGGTCAATAACAATACCATTATGCTAAAGTCAGCTTTTGTTACAGCTTTATGAAATCGAAGGAAAGTCTTAAAAAAACGATATAAACTTAACTAGATTACCTATAGCTGGTACCATTTTACTAATCTTTATTTAATTAAATTGCAGTTATTATCTAGCAAATATCTGGTGTATCTATCAAGCCTTTTTTTACCTATGTGTTTAGTTATCATGGGTTTGCTCATGGCCTCAAGAGACCAAAGATAGACCGAGCTCACCCAGAAAGAACTGGAACACAGCGTTTAATTACTTCAAAGATTTTCCGCGAAATTGAAAGACTCTCACAGCAATTTGAATAGTTCTTGGAATATTAAAAATTAACAAGTCTTATACGGATTCAAATTGAACACGCTGGGATATGAAAAGACTGTTCATATGCGCCTTTGAGATTTGTTGCTGGGAAACCCAGAAAATTAATTCGAAAGTTTTTTGAAGTGAGGACACAAGTGAAGTCGCTGGCAAGGGCAACACCTGGTAATTAAAAAAAAAAAAAAAAAAAAAAAAACCCATATGGATCATACTATCTCGAAATAAATCCACAATTTTATTGTTCCCTTTGCGTTTCCACTTCACTTGTCAAAGTTGGTCACAACACGCTCTTTGCGAGAAACCCTTGATGGACAACAAACAAACTACTTAGATTACACCCCCTGGCATCATCATGTCTGATTACATCTCCCACCTGTCAGTATTGATACCGTATTAAAAGAACCCCATTTGTTATTTAAAATTTTGATTGGAAATTCAACTTTATTGCATTGTCATAAGAGTGTATACAAGGTAATAAAGAGGAATTAGCGAAATACAGGTTCCGAATTAATTTGAAGAGTGAAAACCGGTTGCAGGTGGGGACGGACTTGTTTTGATATTTGCAAGGTGATTGTTTATTTATAATCCCTCCAATTTTTTTTTTGTAAATTTAGTTTACAGTAAGAAGGGTATAATTCAAGGCATAGACAAGCATTACGAGCTTTTCTAAGATGATGCGCACGCGTCACAGAACACGTTTTCATGTTCTGTTTGAGCACAAGTGTTGTTGCGATACTGAAACTTAAAATACTGTAATTTTTTAACAAAACCTTCCTCTGTGTATTACGCCAAAGCAACTAGATTATCAAATGTAAAGAATAACAAAAAAATGAAGTTGCTTATTCAGCTTACATCACAGTATAATTATCCCTTTAAATCAATATTCCAATTAGTCCGTCCAGCGAGTGCAATCAAAAGCAGATTGAGTTACATGCAATTTTAATATAACATTTTTCGTCCAATTTGCACATGATACTCTGCACTGGTAACAAAGAGTAATGGCGAGTGCCCCTACGGATTATCTACCTGACTGATTTTTATCAATGGGTGCATGTATCAAGGGGATGATCTCTTTTATTATTGTCCACCTGTGCTGGGTACCTTTGACGTAACACCCGCCACGCGCCGCCTCCCCTTCCCTGTACATTGGGTGCTTCACTTTTATATAATTTTTATACTGATATACATGTCTGCTTGGATGGCTCTAAGAGAGCTATATACAAGATTTTATTGTGTTTTATTGCTTCTTGGAAACGGATTTATGGATGCTTTTCAGCCTATTTTCTGTTGAAGATGTCTGCCCATTTGAAAGCAGAAAATATATCGAAATTATCAGTACTGTAGTTTTTGTGGGGCTTCAGAAGTATTACAAGCTCTAGGACCTTACAATATTTAATATCCTTGGTTGCTATGTCAACATCATTAAAGAATTTTTCCCTTATATAAAATGTATTTCTATTTGTATGTTTAAATATATCTCGACTATTGGAACTCATTATGACATTACCGTGTGTTTGTAGTGACATTTCAATAACCTCATTAAGAATTATATTCCAAGGACTATTTATTTATACATTATTTCTGAGAATTCGTTAGTAATTTGTCTTATTATGTAGTGGTATTTTGATACGTTCTTTATGTTTTGATAGTACACTGACTTGTGTAATTAGAAAGAAAAAAAAAGCTTTTGAAGCAGTTATTGATCCAAAAAGCTGTTTTCTTTGTCTTGCTAAAGACAGATGCAGTTTGAATTTTGATGATATCATTTCCTATTCTTGACAAACCTTCATGCTAATTTAATTCGACTCTAGAACTTTCCATGCCCCGACGGTTTATTTGGTAAAATGAAAGGGTAAACGCAAAATATGATAGTTAATTATAACCGCCAAGCTTTGAACTCAACCTTCGACGCCCAAACTATCCTGAACCTGCGAACTCCTACAAACACATAACAAAAGGGAAATCACAATTATATCGCTTACGTCTATATTACAAGGTTTATAACAGGTGGGGCGGGGTGGGAAAGAGACGAAAATATATGTTAGATAGGGATGGGGAAAGGGAGATTGGTAATCGGGATGTTTTGCTGGGAAGTGTAGGTCCAGCCGCGAGTTGCCTGGGAGATCCCTGAGAGCATGGAGGTGCCTCGGTATCGGTCGTACTACCCCTGTGAGTGACACTTGATCAAGGAACAAACTGC
Organism: Agrotis segetum; assembly: GCA_036375495.1. Lineage (NCBI taxonomy): Eukaryota > Metazoa > Arthropoda > Insecta > Lepidoptera > Noctuidae > Agrotis > Agrotis segetum. Next base: position 606,879 of record JAQSVV010000041.1, read on the forward strand.
CATGGTCCTTTGTGTACTTAAGTTTTGAGTGAGGTGGTCCTATGCTTAAAGTAGTGCTAGGAATTCAGTGGCGGGAGTTTTCAGTTGGAAAAGCTTTCTTTGTGTTTCATGATTGCATCTGGTTTAGGTTTCTTTGTTTTTTTTTATCACTTCCCCATTAAGCAATAATAATGAAGGGAAAACTATAATGATTTTTCATATTAAAATATTTAAAAATCTTATTATAACTATGCTTTTAAATAAATAAAAAAAAAACTGACAATCAGAGTCGCTCTTGAAAATTTTGTAAGATATGAAAAAAAAACAATGGCCACCAGAAAACTTTGCAACAAAATAAAAGGAGGTTTAAAACAAAACAAATACTTCTTTCAAAGCATTTTCTCCTCTCCATAGAAATCTTGATATTTTTTTAAAATTATGTTTCTTTTATTCGTGCTACCCATTTTAGATACCTCTGTATTAATAAATATGATTGTTTGCTACAGGCGAGGGCGGCAATGGAGTCAACTACCACGTACAATATGTTACGGAGCCGCAGGAGATCTACACACAAGGTCACCCCACGCATATGTGAGCGAATCTTCTTTTTAATATTAACTTACCTTTTTTTCGTGGTAAAATCATCAAATGAGTCCTCCCACCCAGGCCAGGGCAGGAAGGACTGTCAGACTTGTACTGATTGAAATTCACGGTGTCCGATTCCGGGGTCACGGTAATTAGTTAGTCCCGCGACCCCGGCAGGCTTTGGCCCTATAAGGGGACCCCATCATTGTGCTGACATTCTTAGAGGAGCGCGTGGAACACAACACGCCGTTGACTCATTAGCATACCTTCAGTTCAGAAAATGATTTGTAATTAAAAAGATCAAGATAAGATCAAAACATCGATTAGCACTTACGGGTGAATTTTTGTTCACCCGTCAAGTGCTATGAAGATATATATTGCAGTGCGTGGGTTATGGTGTCAAAAACTTCCTAGCGGCTGTTTAATCTTCATAGCTCTCCACTAGGTGATAAAAAAGTCACCATTATGAAACAATAATATTCAAGTTAAATATTATTATTTCAAATAATTAATTAAAACCACATTACTCAAGCTATTCAACTCGGAACATAGAAAAGTTTGGTGCAGGCAATCCTTTTCTTGTTGCCTAGCAATAACCAGCGAACTTTTGGTGTGTAAACTCGGATGTATTTTACATCTATTAAAGGTGCACTAAGTCTTAAGAAAGATAGAATGCAATGTTGTTGTTAATGATCGAAGAATGCAATTGTAAATGATTTCATTATGAAAATGGATGAGGCGAAAGGAATATTTACTCGTAAAGATCTAAGCGGGTCGGTCGCCGGAATGTCTTTTGTCAGTCCAGTCTGACAGTGCCTTCCACTTCACCGGGAGCCGGAGCACTCATCATCATCATCATCAGCCGGAAAACGTCCACTACTGAACATAGGCCTCCCCCTTAGACCGCTACGCCGAACGAAAATTCGCCACTTGCATCCATCGGTTGCCCGCGACCCTCACGTTGTCGTCGGTCCACTTAGCACCGGAGCACTCATTTAATGATTTTCCGTCCAAGTTCCTTCAGTTGCCCCTGGATTTCCAGGATCACGGTTAGGTGTGTGTGTAACTCGCCGCCCGCAAGCCATCGCCTGTGGTGGCTGGAAATTGCCATGCGATATCCAGCACCCGGGCGTCTCTCGTAGCGGCAGGGTCGTGGGGTGGAAGCTTTCCTCCTCCTCCTTCGCTAGCATGACTGCTTCGCAGAAGGAGGCGACCGCTTCCCATTCCGCCTCGCCTCGCAGCATGGCTTCGACCAATGCCGGGCGCGGGCTGTCGCCGGCTATCGCCTCGTTGAGGACACGGCGGTGCTCAAGCGGGGCAGACCTTAAAGTAGCTTTCTTATTTCTCTTATGGGTATACCACACGCACAAGCTTTAACCACAGTTTTACCTGCGCGATTGGGCGTTCAGTGTAGCCGGCACAGATAAATATACCTAGATAACTCAAGAGCAACTACTTCGCGTGCCAAAAATCCGTGCTAGTTTACGACCAAAAATCGTAAGTGGACATTTTCGCGCTCGTGCAAATCGGTCCATCGTTAGTTGGACGTCAGTTTTTATTATAAAAGTGGTTAATTAGGTTGTGGGACGAGGGGGGTACCATAAGCGGCGGCGTATTTCAATCGATTTGGTTTTCCCATTCCTAAATAGTTTTTAGGACGTTATAAAAGTTATTAAAGGTAGTCAAAAAATGGCTGGTTTGGTCTTCATTCAGAGCTGTAAGAACAAATGTTTGAAAGACGCCACGAGGTGCCGCCAGTGGTGAATTCGCGTACTTACAAAGTAACTAATGTCTTATTGGTCGCCGTTCATCGCTCAGCTCACCGCTTAAACCGTTAGGCTGCCTATCCATTGATGCATAGCGAGCTGGCGGAGCAGAGAAAAGAGGAAATACTAACCAATAGGATTGTACTAAATCTCTGCTCCTCTTCAATGATGCAATCCTATTGGTTAAGTTCGCTCCGCATCAATAGACAGGAAACCTTAATAGGCTGTTAGACTGAAATGATAAACCCTGAAATTTGTCTCCAGGGATTCCCTGCGCTCGTACCCGGTGTACGGTGTGACGACGGTCGGCAATGGTCCCAGTGCGGAAGGAACGTCCGCGGACAACGGGTGGGGTGGAGCCTCCTCCGCCGAATACACCGCTTATGGCGTTGTGGTGAGTACTGCTTGCTATTTTGTCCTATATTCCAGTTAACGGGGAGTTTTGCCGTACAAAAGGTGATGTAGTTTTTTTTTTTGTATTGTTTATGCTACTCATAAAAATGCGAATGTCTGCGTTAGCCGCCATCTTGGATTGAAGGGGCCCAAATTCGTTTTTTTTTCGCATATTGCTTCAACCGTTGATTAAGATTTTACAGACAAATATTTCTAAGAGACAAAAAATATCAAGGCAAAGCCTCTTTTTGTCCCCATTGACTTGACTACTAGTGGCTTGTCTAACTTTTATAAATTCAAAAAGTAAAATCAGACTAATGAAAAATCATCATCATCAGCCTATTGCCGTCCACTGCTGGACGTAAGCCTCCCCCAAAGAGCGCCAACCATCCCGGTTCTGGGCAGGCCGCATCCATCCACTGCCAGCCACCTTCCCTAAATCATCGACCCATCTTGCAGCATGAAAAATCATGCTCTAAGGCAAAATCAAGTTACGGGACCTGCAATTTAATATTAAAAACGAAAATAAAATTTATTTGAATTTTCCCTTTATTTTTAAAAGAACCTTCAGTTTATAAAATATTCACGTAGGTCGGGCCGCGCGTTCCCAACCGCTTAATTCTATGAAAGAGGGAAATTTCGTTCACATTTGTATCATTGAATCAAAACGTTTTCAATGATTCAAATGTGATTAAATAGTTTTCCGCTCCAGAACTTGTGAAATTAAAAGTTAAACGCCTTAAGACGATCGTCTACCGAGCGCTCGTCCATACAAAAAGAGAAAACGTTTTTCTCCGCCTAGATGTTATCCTATCTCAATGATTTTTTAGAATGCATCTGACACAGTAAAAAACTAGGTTTACAGGTTTTCTTTTTTCAAAATTCATAATAGTTTGAAAGTTACAGGCGCCTAAAAGTTACTATTTTTATGACAAAATCTTCATTGAAGTAAAACCTTTGTATTTAAAAAACAAAGAAGTTTAAGAAAAAAATCAAAACCTACAAACCTAGAATATAATATGCTGAAACGATTGACACCAGAATCCAAGAGATTGGTCGTGATTTAATCAAATCAAATCAAATCAAATCAAATTTATTATTTGTGTAACATAGTATGTGAAAAATGTTTTTTCCCGAGAGACAAATTTCATGTAAAAAATACTTAGTCAGTCGCGAGCTGCAACGCTCTCTATCGCACGGTCGGGGTGTTTTAAAAGCGTGAGAGGGATAGTAGGAGTTTTTCTAAATACCTATTTTTTGAAATGGCAGCAGCTATTCTATCCTCTTAATTTGCCGTTTTTCAAGAACGTAGCATTTCCTAATTGAACAATACTGATTCAAAAGTCAGAATCATTTTTAACATTCGTAAATTCAACGAGTCGATCAATTATGCAATAAATAATAGGCTTGCAATTTTTTTTAAATCCGAATACATCTTTAACAATAACCACTGCTTCCAATGAACTTTATTTACATAAAACTTTCACCTCAAACTCACCTCACTTCCTAAGCAAAAGTGAAAAGAAAAGAAGTTTTCAAATATGAAGCAACACTCCAATTTGTAAACATCCTTTCAATTCATTCAATTTCAATGAAGGAGAAGCCAAAAAGTTCATCTTTATTTTCTTCAAGTGTTTTTTACTTTGAATTTGATTAAATTAAAATAGAGTGTTCTGTACGCGTAAAATCATCAAATGAGTCCTCCCGCCATGGGTGGGGCGGAAGGGACTGTCAGACTTTTACTGACTAAAATCCACTCGTGTTCCTTCGGATGCCCTTTGCGTTTCGGGGCCACGGTATCCTGGGTTAAGAAAAAACCCGCGACCCCAGCAGGCGTTTGGCGCGAAACACGACGTGCCACCGACCCGGGCTTGGTCCCTGGTCAGACGGCGAGCTACCCATCACTCACCGTCCGCAAGCCCGCTCCGCCGCTGTGCCCTCTGCTAATCAGAGGGACAGCGTTGGAGCGTCCACACGACAGGCTATATTCGCATACGGGCAAAGAGACCACTTAGGCACACAGTGCCTAAGGAAGAGTATCGCATCCCAGGGTGCACCGGCCCGAAAAACTGGTCTTCCCCCCGGACGTATCCGAGAGGGAACTCCAGTCCACGGGCGCACGTGGAGGTTTCCTGTCTTAGCACCCCAAAAACCACGCGCTTACGGTCCGTTCACAACCTTGCTGCTGAAAGCGGTGACTTAGCGGGGTCAGCGAGCAATAATTTCAAATGTATAGAAATGTTTGAAATACGTTGCGAGGCACTACCAGTAGGGAATTCGCGTATAACCCGGTGCATTGAAGAAAGGAATCTTAAATGGCGGCGCTTATCGTGTACTCTCCCTCGCACACTATTGCCTTCTATACTCACTCCCACGCGTAGCGTAAGCAGAAAAAAATTTAGTCTAGTCTTGACGCGCTCAGTGGTTTTTTTAAGAATGTTTACTTTACTTTTCTGTTATTTTTCCTTTGTTACCTGTTGAGTGTTGTTGTTGAATTTTATTTTTATTGTTAGGTTAAGTTTGAGAAATTATTGTGATCCAGTCTTGTTTTTATTATTTTTATTAAAAAAAACTTGAACTTGAAATCTTATCTGCTGACTCATGTACTATCTGTCAACGCAAGTACAAGCAGCCATTTTAGATTCCTTAAATGAACCGGGTTATACTTACAAAGTGACTAATGTCTTACGGGCCGCGTAATTCGTTAGTCCCGCAACCCCGGCAGGCTTTAGCCCTCTGTAGAGGAGCCCCATTATGCTGACACTCTTTGGGGCGCGCGTGGAACACAACGCACCGTCGAGCCGGGCATGGTCCATGGTCGGACAGCAAGTCGCCTATTACTCGCCGCCGGCCTGCCCCTCGCCGCCCGCATGCCCAATGACGTTATACATAGGCTTTTTATATCGGTTCCTGTTAGAAATTGTGCCTTCCCATACATTTATTTTCAGCGTTTCCGCTTCCCTTTGTACATATTTTCCTTAAGCCAGTATATTTCCACGTAAAAATATAAATAAATAATCAATCTATCTTTAGTAAACTGACTATTAGAAAAGGTTTCTTCATCAAAGGATATCCTGTTCAGGAAACACGAACTAATTAGCAGGAAATGTGTGTTCTATCAATAAAATTATTAGTATTTATTTCTGTTGCTTCTCGGAAAATATTGTGAAGTGTATCGGAATACCGGTTTGAAAGCTGTATACAGGTTCATTTGTAAAATATTGACAACCTTTCATTGGCGGAAACAATTTACGGTTTTAAACAACTTTTACTATGTAACAAATCCTGAAAAATAAACAGGTGTTACATACAAAATATAATATTTTTTAACAACTGTTTTTTTTTTTACTTTGTGATGTGTACCTATTTTTTGTAAAACTTATTTGTAAAACATTAAAAACCTTTCACAGACTGCAAGAATTTATTGTTATAAACATATTTCACTATGAAACAATAACAATAAAAGATAAAAAAATGACACCGTGATATTTTTGGGGTTGGAAATCATCAAATATCTTCCGCTCTAGGTGGAGAAGAAAGGAGTGTCAAAAACCGACTCTTACCACGAGCTCTTAACGCGATCCAGTTTAGGCTGTGCGAAAGAGACAGAGCTATACAAGTCGTCTAGCACCATCTCTTTCCCACAGCCTAAACTGGATCGCGTTACGAGCTCGTGGTAAGGCTCCAAGTGGCCTACCATGACGTATTAAAGCGTGAATAGTTCCGCCCGCAGAAGGCTAATTCACGTAATTTTATGACGCTCCGATGAAGTAGTAGTGCAGTTGCAGTTCAAGTTCGAGTGATAAACGGTATTCTTGTAATCTTTGAACTGCGCGTAAGCTGCGCGTGAACTGCACGTCAACTCACAGGAGAGAAAAATTATTGCCCACTAAATAATCGAATGTCATATTCATTGAAATTAAATCGATTCGATTAAATTTCAAGGAATATGACATGAATAAAATATTAAAATAATATAATAAAATCGTAGAGCTGTCATTCCTGTACATTGAATATTTTTTTCTTTTTGTATTTTTTTCGAGATAAGGGATCGATTCTGATGCCAAATCAACTTTTTTTTTCTTTCGAAATTTTTTATGTTTTTTCGATTTGATCTATCTCTTAAACTACTGTAAAGTTGTCGATCAAATTTTCCTCAAATATTCCTAATAATATGCTTCTGTTGATAGGCTATGTATCATTACGCTATTTTTCCTGGGAGATAAGCAATTTTAAATTTTGTTGCTTTTATCTGTTTGTTTTTAGTTGGAAGCTAAACCACTGGATATTATTTAGTCAATTTTTCCCCAAATATTCCTTAAACTGCTCTTCTATTAGTAGGATATGTATAATTACGCTATTCCCTTTGGGGGATTAGCAATTTTATAATATGTTGATTTTCAGTCATTGTTGACATTTGTATAAGAACCGCTATTTGAAAACACTGTCAGCGTACTAGCCAGTCTGGATGGTATCCTGCTTGACTTTCGTGCGAGGGGTCTCTGGATCAAATCTCGCTGTTTCTTTTTTTCACTTTTTGAATTTTCTTATATTTGTCCTGAGAGTTTCAAATAATTAAAAAAAATGTGTATACTTTTATTTCAATATTATTCGCGATTTTAAATTATTACTATTTTTTTTTCAATAGTTTTCTAGGATATAAATCTACACTGATTTAAATTGTAGGTAGTAAGTTGGATATTTTTTAAAATTGTAATTGTTTCGAGGTGTGGAATTTTAAAGATTAGAAAAAATTGTGTTTATTTATGTTTTGAGTTGGTGTTCAAACCAGTGCATAGATTCTGTTTTAAACGACGACAAGTTGTACTCATCGAGTCAGATAGTTAGTTATTTTTTAGGTATCACGCGGAATGCAAGGGAGAAGAGCAATGCTATCGTACGTTCAATTTGCAGCGATACTGTAAATCAACCCAAAAATTATAGTCTAATGTTTAAAATAAACACGGTTCTTTGAAATTAATGTCGCTCAAATAAGGACGTTTCCTATGCAAACTATGTACCTAGATTTAACATTATTGATCTAAACTAATAATAAAAATGCAAGTATGTTTGTTTTTTACCTTTTCACGCATTACTACCTACTGAATCGATCGTCCCAAAATTTAGCATATACGTTGTCAGGAGTATAGACACGGATATAAGGTATCTTACATCCCGAATAACAGAAGAGAGCTGTTGCCGAGAAAACAATTACGTTCATATTCCAGATGGCGCCACACGATCCGTATTGTTTCTCAAATTCTAAAATAACGCAAGCGAAGCCGCGGGCAAACACTAGTATTAAAATAATACCCCACTACAGATTTTAGTGCTGATTCACAATCGAGATTCAAGATCATGTTGCGATCCAAAACACGCACCTAAGACGCGCAACAGTAGAATATTGATAATTCGCTCGCGTGACGCGAACTTGACGCTAGCGTGTCTGACAGCGGTAGACAATACGAAAAGCGTTGTTTTCATCGAAACTTAGCTGCAACTGCACTGCAACAGCACTATTGTTTAGTTACGTGAATTGAGCTACAGAGAACGAGATGGCGCTAGACGACTTGCATAGCTTTGTCTCTTTCCTACAACCTAGAGACTCACGCTTTAAGACGTCATGGAAAGCCACCTGTAACTTCAATTCAATCGCCCATTGGGTTTAAAGGCCCGTATACATATTCGTGCGTACAGAACGCACCTCAAAACTCAAGTGTTACTTACGAGTAAAACTAGTTTCAATCAATCAAATGCCTTGAATCAAGTTTTATTTAAGGTAATGCTTGAATATTGACTTACGTTCTGTCATACGTATACGAGCCGCAGAGCCCTATTTGGACATGCCTGCAGGCTGCAAGCCTGTTTACGTTTCGTCATACAATATGTTCTACTAGACCAGCTGTAGTAGGCTTCAGGTGTAAGACCTTGTCATTGTTCCAGGTTGCGGGCGACGAGGCGGAGGCCCCGTCGTCCCCCGCCACACCCGCGCCGCCCGCGCCGCCCCGCATGCCGCCCGCCACCGTGCAGTGGCTGCTGGACCACTACGAGACCGCTGAGGGTGAGTCAAGTGAGGAACTGTCATGCTCATTATTATTATAACACGCCCGCGCCGCCCCGCATGCCGCCCGCCACCGTGCAGTGGCTGCTGGACCACTACGAGACCGCTGAGGGTGAGTCAAGTGAGGAACTGTCATGCTCATTATTATTATAACACGCCCGCGCCGCCCCGCATGCCGCCCGCCACCGTGCAGTGGCTGCTGGACCACTACGAGACCGCTGAGGGTGAGTCAAGTGAGGAACTGTCATGCTCATTATTATTATAACACGCCCGCGCCGCCCCGCATGCCGCCCGCCACCGTGCAGTGGCTGCTGGACCACTACGAGACCGCTGAGGGTGAGTCAAGTGAGGAACTGTCATGCTCATTATTATTATAACACGCCCGCGCCGCCCCGCATGCCGCCCGCCACCGTGCAGTGGCTGCTGGACCACTACGAGACCGCTGAGGGTGAGTCAAGTGAGGAACTGTCATGCTCATTATTATTATAACACGCCCGTGCCGCCCCGCATGCCGCCCGCCACCGTGCAGTGGCTGCTGGACCACTACGAGACCGCTGAGGGTGAGTCAAGTGAGGAACTGTCATGCTCATTATTATTATAACACGCCCGCGCCGCCCCGCATGCCGCCCGCCACCGTGCAGTGGCTGCTGGACCACTACGAGACCGCTGAGGGTGAGTCAAGTGAGGAACTGTCATGCTCATTATTATTATAACACGCCCGCGCCGCCCCGCATGCCGCCCGCCACCGTGCAGTGGCTGCTGGACCACTACGAGACCGCTGAGGGTGAGTCAAGTGAGGAACTGTCATGCTCATTATTATTATAACACGCCCGCGCCGCCCCGCATGCCGCCCGCCACCGTGCAGTGGCTGCTGGACCACTACGAGACCGCTGAGGGTGAGTCAAGTGAGGAACTGTCACGCTCATTATTATTATAACACGCCAGCGCCGCCCCGCATGCCGCCCGCCACCGTGCAGTGGCTGCTGGACCACTACGAGACCGCTGAGGGTGAGTCAAGTGAGGAACTGTCATGCTCATTATTATTATAACACGCCCGCGCCGCCCCGCATGCCGCCCGCCACCGTGCAGTGGCTGCTGGACCACTACGAGACCGCTGAGGGTGAGTCAAGTGAGGAACTGTCATGCTCATTATTATTATAACACGCCCGCGCCGCCCCGCATGCCGCCCGCCACCGTGCAGTGGCTGCTGGACCACTACGAGACCGCTGAGGGTGAGTCAAGTGAGGAACTGTCATGCTCATTATTATTATAACACGCCCGCGCCGCCCCGCATGCCGCCCGCCACCGTGCAGTGGCTGCTGGACCACTACGAGACCGCTGAGGGTGAGTCAAGTGAGGAACTGTCATGCTCATTATTATTATAACACGCCCGTGCCGCCCCGCATGCCGCCCGCCACCGTGCAGTGGCTGCTGGACCACTACGAGACCGCTGAGGGTGAGTCAAGTGAGGAACTGTCATGCTCATTATTATTATAACACGCCCGCGCCGCCCCGCATGCCGCCCGCCACCGTGCAGTGGCTGCTGGACCACTACGAGACCGCTGAGGGTGAGTCAAGTGAGGAACTGTCATGCTCATTATTATTATAACACGCCCGCGCCGCCCCGCATGCCGCCCGCCACCGTGCAGTGGCTGCTGGACCACTACGAGACCGCTGAGGGTGAGTCAAGTGAGGAACTGTCATGCTCATTATTATTATAACACGCCCGCGCCGCCCCGCATGCCGCCCGCCACCGTGCAGTGGCTGCTGGACCACTACGAGACCGCTGAGGGTGAGTCAAGTGAGGAACTGTCACGCTCATTATTATTATAACACGCCAGCGCCGCCCCGCATGCCGCCCGCCACCGTGCAGTGGCTGCTGGACCACTACGAGACCGCTGAGGGTGAGTCAAGTGAGGAACTGTCATGCTCATTATTATTATAACACGCCCGCGCCGCCCCGCATGCCGCCCGCCACCGTGCAGTGGCTGCTGGACCACTACGAGACCGCTGAGGGTGAGTCAAGTGAGGAACTGTCATGCTCATTATTATTATAACACGCCCGCGCCGCCCCGCATGCCGCCCGCCACCGTGCAGTGGCTGCTGGACCACTACGAGACCGCTGAGGGTGAGTCAAGTGAGGAACTGTCATGCTCATTATTATTATAACACGCCCGCGCCGCCCCGCATGCCGCCCGCCACCGTGCAGTGGCTGCTGGACCACTACGAGACCGCTGAGGGTGAGTCAAGTGAGGAACTGTCATGCTCATTATTATTATAAGGCTTAGTTAAAAGAAACCTGCATAATAGTACAGGTGGCCTGTCATGACGTCTTAAAGCCTCAGTCGTTCCAGTGAGGGAACGAGATGGACGCGGTACTTACGAATTACCGTGACCCTGGTACGTATAGGGCCATTGAAGGACACCAGGCCACAAGGACGATAAAAAAGACGGTACAAAAAAGTATTTGAATAGCCGTGGAAGTAAACCCATTCCAAAAATGTCACTGTATAAATGTCATTACGTTATTGCAAATAAATTCTTTGAATTTTATACAGGATGGTATTCATAACTCATTTTCGATATTACCTTTTCACCGTCGATTTGTTTTATTTTAAGCTGACTTTGTTTCGACAATCTGACAAAACAAAACATGAAACATTGCAGTCTGCTGCAATTTTGTTGAAAACGTTTGCGATTGAAGAGCATACGAGAAAATGAAATGAAAAATGTTTCTCCGTAAGCGAGAGTATACGGATAGAATGCTTTCCATTCCGAATCATTCGGATAGCATTGTAGGCGAGTGTTTTAAAAAAACTTATCAAAGTCTGTTTTATCAAATACAACAGAGATAGTTGCAGTAAACTCTCCGGGGTAAAAGAGTTAAATAGATAGTGACGTCCACTGCTGACCATAGGCTCTCCCAATGTGCGCCACTGAGCCCTGTCTTAAGCTTCCCTCATCCAGTCTCTGCCGGCTACTTTTCGTAGGTCGTCTTCATACTTGATACAGGTTATCTAAAGCTGCGAACAAATTATCGGACGCGTCCGTCAGCCGCGCCTAATTTTTATCTAGCCAGTACATTGAGCGTTCGGACGTCCGAACAGAATCTGGCCGGCTGTCATCCGAACAACCGCGCACGATGCACGTGCTATGCCGCGTCCCTCAGCCGCGGCTGAGGGACTCGTCCGACATTATGTTCCCGCTTAAAAGTGCACTAGTTTTGTTTACTGAAATAATGATTTAGAAAACTTGTTGGAAACACGTAATAACATTTAACTTTGAATTAATTTCAGAATGTTTGTTTCGATTCATCCCTATTTCGCACCTTGTTTTACGGTACTTATATAGAACAAAAGTAAATAAAATCATTATTCACCGGTTATTTTCGAAGGGAATAACGATACTAGCTAAAATTAAAAAAAAAGAATTCTTAAAAATAAATGCATGACCTTAATCTTACTCAAAAACCGAGCACCGGGTCGTAGATGTAACCTAACACATGTTCCACAGGCGTGTCCCTTCCCCGGTCAACTTTGTACGCGCACTATCTTCGTCACTGTGCCACACATCGTTTGGAGCCAGTCAATGCAGCTTCCTTCGGCAAGCTCATCCGCTCCGTCTTCATAGGCCTTCGGACTCGCAGACTTGGGACCAGAGGGAACTCCAAGTATCATTACTATGGGATCAGGGCGAAGCCCGGCGTGGAACATGATCATAGTGAGAGTGATGTCAATGACCAACAGGACAATGTGGATGATAAGACCGATGTTTTGGATCTTCAGGTGAGTTTAGTAATATTTTTGTATTCCTTTGTGTAAGGTTAAACTCAAGAAGTGCATAGGCAACTATTGGGCTAGGTACAGCAACGTCCTACATTTTTAATTTTAACAATGGAGTGATTGATTTATTTTATTTTGTTAGTGATGGATTTGAATATATTTGATGTATTTAGTACTAATTAATATACAAACGACTTTGTTGACATACCTGCTAATAAAAGGAACGCCATAAATGACATACTGTGAGGAAGTACAAAAAGAACATTACACACAAACTATGAATGAATTCGGCGCTACATATTCTGTACTTTAGCTAACAGCAGACACAATGCATCATTGTTAACTCCTGGCCCTATAACCAAACGGCAAGCGACAATCGCTAACGTTCAGCAGTCGCTAATACATCTTCATCTTTATACCCCATTGCATGAAGTTGAAAATCTATCAAAGATTACAGATCGTTTTCGTTTGTTTCGTTCGCTACTCAGCAGTCTTTACTATTCTATTCTATTTCTTATTATGGCAAACAAGCCGATTTCGACTATTCTGCCACTGTCGGAGGCGAATTGGACAAGCAAGTAGTGCGTATGCGAAACGAAAAATTAGTATACTAAAAAAAAAAAAAAAAGGGAGCTATAAAAGTCTCCGTTCGATGACACAGTTGAACTTAATGTGAGTCTTCTGGGGTTAGTATTATGGGACTGAAACAAACAAAGAAATAAATTACATAAATAAAGTTATGTTACAACATAAAATATAACATATACCACATTCATAAAAACGGTTTAATTAGGGGGGAGGAAGGGCCTACAGTTTGATATTATTGTGACGGATGAAGATCATCAACGTCACAAGTAGGTCTGGAGAGGAATGTGTTAAGAGGGAGGAAAAGTTAATCGGGAGAGGGATCTTAATTACAGGAAGACGTTTATATAAATCCAGAGGAGGGACATTGTTGGAACATTCGAAAAAAATGTGGTCAAGAGTACCCTCCGCCAGCCCGCATTCGCATAGCGAGGAGTCGCGGACACGGATTTTATGGAGGAATACGGGGGTGCAACAGAACCCTAAACGGATTCTACAGATAGTTGATACGATCGTTTTGGAAAGTTTTTTGAAACTGAAGAACCACGGCTTTGGGTTTATGGTTGGTTGAACTGCGTAGAAAAAACCACCTTTCTTCTTGCTAGACAAGTCCCACTCCTTCTGCCAGGAGCGCTGTAGATCCAGTTTGGGAAGGGACAAAAGGTCGTAACCCTGGTGGGTATTGTGAGTGAGATCCGACGTTACAGATGAGCAGGCATTTTTGGCCAAAGTATCCGCGCACTCGTTGCCCCTGATGCCACAGTGGCTAGGAATCCAAACGAGCTGGACATCTTTTTGACTTTTGGTGCATGACAATAAAGAATTTTTGATTTTTAAAATGAGGGAACTGTGCAGTTTACTTTTAAAAGAGTTTTGGGTTAAGGCTTGCAAGCAGCTTAGGGAATCCGTAAAAATAACGGCTTGCTTAATATTATGATGAGCTTCTATAAAGAGACATGCTTCCAATATAGCCACACACTCGCCAGTGAATACAGAAGACTCTTTAGGGCATTTAAATTGTAATATGATATTGGAGCTATGGTAGTATACCGCAGCTCCAGTGTGGCTCATGTCAGTTAACTTTGAAGCGTCCGTAAAAAATAATTCAAAACCACTCTAACGCTCGCCCACCAACGCGTTGAAGACCGAATTTGCCAACGGGGATGTTTTGGATATACCAATGTCAAAGGAAATTTTTGGGGTGAAATATAGAGTTTCATAAGAAAAATGGAACAGGGGTAATCTGGGATATTGGACTATTGGGCTTGTTAAATTTAGAAGTGAACGATAGGATTTTAAGAGCAAGGGAATTTCCTTATTTTTCCAGTGATTTGAGGTTCTGCACAAGGCATCTAACTCTTTCAATCTGCCAATAAGGGGATGTGTGGATCTGCAAATTAACCTGGACAGAAAACGGGATGCTAGAAATTGCCGTCTGAGGGCCAGAGGAGGTTCGGCGCATTCGACCTGCAACGCGTTAGTGGGGGAGGACTTCATACAACCTGAGATGATACGAAGGCACTTAGACTGTACTTTGTCCAGCCCAGCCAGAGCACCCTTGTTGCATGGAATAAGGAGGTATGTTCCATAGTCTAAAATGCTACGAATCAAAGCATTATAAACCAGTTTCATGGTGAAAGGATGGGCACCCCACCAAACACCCGTAAGGACTTTTAAGACTGAAATGGTCCGTTCACATTTTTGTATTATAAAATTTAAATGATTTTTGAAGGATAATTTTGAGTCTATAATGACGCCTAAAAATTTTACGTGGTTGACTATAGGAATGATATGGCCTGAAATATTTACCGAAATATGAGGGATGAGTCTTTTTCGAGAGAAAATTACTGCCGAACTTTTTGGAGCAGAAAGTGTTAGTCCATGGCTTAAAAGCCACTGGTTCAGAGAATCCAGAGATAGACATAAGGATGATGTAGCGTCAACAATGGAAGTGTCTGTCACGTACAAAACAATGTCATCGGCGTATTGGAGAATCTTGCAGTTATTGTTTAGGCAGGTCCCAATATCAACCGTATACAAATTGTAGAGTATGGGGCTGAGGACATATCCCTGGGGGAGTCCCTTCCATGTCTGTCTTCTGTCAAATTCCTCACCCTGAACTCTCAGAACCAGTGACCGAGACATCAGAAGCTCGCAAATGCATTGAATCATCTTCGCCGGGAGACTCAGCTGTTGCAGTTTTTGCCTGAGAATGGGAAGAAGTACATTGTCATAAGCAGAGGAGATGTCTAAGAAGGAGGCAACAACAGATTCATTTCTGGAAAAGGCTAATCGGATATCTGTTATCAGAATGCCAACGCTATCCATTGTACTTAGCCCTCTCCTGAACCCAAATTGATGGTTCGGCAGTAAGTCCCTCGATTCTACTAACCACTCAAGGCGATTTTTGATAAGATGCTCTAAAAGTTTGGCTAGGACTGAAGCTAAAGCAATTGGTCTAAGGCCGTTCGGATCATCTGCATGTTTGCCTGGTTTCAAAAGCGGGATAATAATTTGTATTTTCCATTGGTCGGGGACCCAACCATGGTTATAACAATAATTAATAAAATTTAAAAAATACACTTTGGCTTTTTCACCAGAATGGGCTATAAATGAGTATGGTACACCATCAATACCGGGGGCAGAGTCCCGGACATGATTGAGAACCACATTCAATTCTTCCAGGGAGAAAGGTGCATCGAAGGGATCTTCTGTTGCATTATGAAGGGTTGTACTTTGGAGTTCTGTTAAGAGTGGAACATAAGGTGGGGCCAATTTGTCAAAAAAATGTTCAGCTGTTTCCCTAGTGATGGGGGAGGAAATGGATGGAGAACACCCTCGTCTGAATCTGTTGATATTTTTCCAGACAGCTGAAGCCGGGGTAGAAGGAGAAAGAGATGT
Source organism: Agrotis segetum (assembly GCA_036375495.1). Classification (NCBI taxonomy): domain Eukaryota; kingdom Metazoa; phylum Arthropoda; class Insecta; order Lepidoptera; family Noctuidae; genus Agrotis; species Agrotis segetum. The sequence goes on from JAQSVV010000041.1 coordinate 622,931, forward strand.
ACAGTACTTAACCCAGCCTGAACGTTTCTTCTTACGAAGTAGGCGCTTGGTTCTAGCATTTGTCTGTAAATATGCCAACAGGTTTTCCGTGGTCATATCCCGGTTGTAACGCCGCTCAGCATCCTTCCTGTCCTTAATCGCGGAGGTGCATTCAGAATCCCACCAGGGGGGAGAAGGGATTTTGTTACGGGCACTATTTCTTAGTGGGAAACAGGAATCTGCACTAGAGGAAATGGCAGTTACAAAACCCTCATAACAACTCTTGGCATGGTGGTGATCCTGGGTGTCTAATGAATTTGAGGTTAAATTTGGAAGAACATTAATTTTCTCCTCCAATGATGAAGCAAATTTTGTCCAATCTGGTTTGGATAGGTTATATTTCAAAAGTGGAGGAGAAGTTTTTTCTAAGTAAGATTTGTTAAGAAAAGATATAACAATGGGGTAGTGATCACTACCATGCGACAAAGTTGTGCATTCCCAATGGGCTGACGCTGCTAACTCAACTGAGCAAAATGAGAGGTCTACACAACTTTTTTGTTGTCCCGGAAGAGATCTGCGTGTTGGACAGCCATTCTTAAGCACACAAAGGTTCAGGTCATCCAAGATGTCAACTAGTTCCATTCCAAAGGCATCACAGCGCTCAGAGCCCCATCTATAATGGTGACAGTTAAAGTCGCCCATGACCAACATTGGGCCCTGAACATTAGAAAAAATATCTTTTAAAATTGGCAAAAAGTTACGATGGGGGTGCGCAATATAAATGGAGAACACTGTGATGCCTTCAAACATCCCCGCAGCAATGCTCATATCGCCTGTAAGTGAAGGAAGAGAGGAAGGGAGAAGTGAGACCCGATTGTTGACCAGGAGGGCAGATCCTCCATAGCCATCAGCTCGGTCACATCTGAGGATGTTAAAATGTGGCATACGGAAGCTGAGACTTGGTGTAAGCCAAGTCTCAGCTATAGAACAAGCCAATGGCTTATATTTATTTAAAAGGAAAATGAGGTCGTGTTTCTTATGCCACACGCTCCTCACGTTCCATTGAAGGAATATTTGGCGAGACGCCATTTTTAAAATCTAAAAGGAGTGTTACAAGTTGGTTGGCAACGTTGGACGGTGATGTATTAGAAGAGGAAGAAATGAGATTAGGTATGAGTTTAATGAGTAGGTCAATAATGTTAGAAATATTATTGTTGTGAGAGGGATTATCTGAGTTAAGAGCGCAGCCATTGGGCTGTGAAAGTTGGGGGTAACTAGTCAGTTGCTGGTGTGCAACTTTGTCATAGGATGGTGATAGAGGAGAGTGGGATTTAGGTTTGAGGGTTATTGTCTTGCGGTAAGACTGGGACGTAGGAGTTTTGGTAATATTGGCATAGCCGCGGGAGACTGTTGGGATGGTTTTACTAGCCTCAGCATAAGAGATGGACTTCTCCGCCATAACAGTCTTTATGGCTTTCTGCCTACCATGCTCGGGGCATGACCCGCTATCAGCAAAGTGATTACCCGAACACAATATACAGAAGGCCTCGCCCTCAGAAATGTTGCAACCATCACCGGGGTGATCGTGGCCACACTTACTGCAGCGTGGTTTCGATCTGCATGCGTTTGCCACATGTCCAAACCGACAGCACTTACGACACTGAATTGTTGGGAAAATGTACTGTTCCACAGGAAGGGATGTGTAACAACAAAAGACTCTCTTAGGAAGAACTTGTCCGTCAAATGTAATCACGCAGGTTTCTGTGGGTTTCCATTCGTTGTTCCCATCTCTTTGGACTTTGCGATTAATGCGGCGAACCTTAAGGATTCGTCCACATCCAGAGGGAACCTTAAGGTATACTAGGGTTTCCTCTTCTGTGAGATCAGAAGGGACACCTGTTACTACTCCCATCCTTGTAATGTTGAATGTGGGGATGTACGCAGTGTAACTATTTTTGGGGAGGATAGGGTTAACAAGAAAGGAGTTGGCGTCCTGGGGAGAGGTGAACTCCACTGAAACGCGGTTCCGTCCCACTCTTTTCACACCACCAAGGACTATATTGGATATGTTATTATTCATTAAAAACTTTCCGAAATTGACCGGATGTAAAGTGGAGCCAGAGTTGGATTGGGATGATTCTATACGGGAGACGTGGATGAGGTAAGGGGGCTTGTCGATTGCCGAATATCTAATACGGCCAATTTGATTCCGCATTTGTTTATTGGGAGGGGTGGGTGAAACGGTAACTTCGTCTCCGGGACGCTTCCGCGAGAGTTGGTCGCGCTGGGGCTGGGATGTATCCATCCCTGAGGCGGCGCAAACAACCTCCGCGAACTGCGATAATGGGTTCGGGGAAGGTGGGAATGACAATGGGATTGGAATGTCGGGGGGGTCAGGATCGGGAGGTTTATCTAAGTCCATTTTGGACAAAACTACGTTAAGATAGGACTGACACAATACAAACCTTATAACAAACACAAGGACAACACACTTAAACAGTAAAAAGTCACAACAAGGTATCAACAGTCACTTATAGACAGCAGAAAAATTCACACACACGTGCTAGCCAGACACCGTGGCGAGAATCAGCAGTCTTTACTAGATTTTCAAAGTCAAAGTCAAAGTCAAAGATTTATTTGCAGATAAATATGGTTACAAATGTTCTTAAAATGTTAGGTAATGATAGTAGCTTAGCATATTTAATCATAACATAATGACATGCAAATTTTTATAGGTAGGTACAATTATAATTATTGCTTAGATTTAAACTGGAGGAATTCTTTTATATTATAGAAGGAATTCTCAATTAACCACCTACGTAAAGCCCTTTTGAAGCGAACCATTGGAAGTTCTTTAATTTGATTAGGAATCTTGTTATAAACTTTATGCGATGGGGTATAACGTTGAAAGTGTCTTAGCGACTGCTGAACGTTAACGATTGTCGCTTACCGTTTGGCTACAGGGTCTGCTCCTCTATTCACAAACTTTTTAGTCTAGTTTTTTGCATAATTATTGTAAAGGACCAACACAGACAAACGAATCAAAATTTAATCTTGGGGTTTGAGTTACTTATAATTATTATAAGTTTTCAATCGATATCTGCTTCACATTTAAACACGTGTCATATAGGACGGGCGATCTCGCGAGCGCTCTCGCGACTCAGCCAGCAGTCCCAACCACGCACACCGTCAGTACCTGGGCACGGTGTCTCCTCCCGAGCCTCCGCCACTGACCATCCACCCGCTGCCGGACGATGTGCCGCCCGACGCCGTTAATGCACTCAGGAGACATCATAGGTACGTAACTACTTATGAATACGTAAACTTAGGAGGATAGAATGTTCTGTCATATATTTAATTTTTTTTTTGTATTATGGTGCCTTTAATTTAGGAATGATATAATCCTGCGTTTGTAATTTCGTTTCTAATCATGTTAATAAAATCATTATGTTCTTTCGAAGAAAACTGCTGTAGAATAGAACCCTCTGATAACATTTAATTTGCGCACAACTTTTAGGATGCCTTCAAAAGAAGTAGTCTTTTCAGAATCATTCATCAATTTACCATTTTGTGAATATGAGCATGAAGTTGATTTTCTTTTAACTGAAAGTAAAATCGATTAGAGATGACAATGCTAATTACTTATTATTGTTGAGTACGTCTCGATGTCGTATGTAGATTTTGCATACTCGTAGCATTGCGCAACAATGCTTTCCTCACACGAATGCGGTGATTAGGCGTAAATTCTTGTAGCATAATAATCGCTACGTCTTGTCTCGTAGTACCGCGTGATTTTTCGTAGCAGTGCTACGTGAATCTACTCGTAGCTACGCGTAGCTTGTCGTAGCCCCGCGTGATTTTTCGTAGCAGTGGTACGTGAACGTACTTGTAGCTACGCGTAGCTTCTCGTAGTACGGCGTGGATTTTCGTAGCTGTGCTACGCGTATATTGTCGTAGCTTCTCGTAGTACCTCGTGATTTTTCGTAGCTGTGCTACGCGAATCTACTCGTAGCTACGCGTAGGTTCTCGTAGTACCGCGTGATTTTTCGTAGCAGTGCTACGTGAATCTATTCGTAGGTACGCGTAGGTTCTCGTAGTCCCGCGTGATTTTTCGTAGCTGCTGTTATCTATGCGATCTTCTTGTAGCTTCACGTAGCTTAACGTAGACCCGCGTGATTTTTCGTAGGTGTGCGACTTGATTTTTCTCGTAGTACTGCGTGGTTTTTCGTAGCTGTGCTACGAGAATCTTCTCGTAGCTTCTTGTACCTGCGTGTAATTTCTCGTAGCTTCTTATAGTTTTCGGTAGCTGTGCGGGACTTCTCGTAGTTTATCGTAGATTCACACAGCATCGCGTGGGTTCTTGTAGCATCGCACAATTTTGTAGTTGCAAGAAGATTTTAGTGAATGTGTTTTTATTGAATGTATTTCATCTATTAGGGAGCACGGCGCAGAGTTCCTATCAGCAGTGGCAGCACTAGACTCGGGCGCGGTGGAGCGCGCGCGGCGCTCGTTCTGGCGCCGGCCGCCCGCCGCGCTGTGCCGCCGCGTGCTGTGCAGGCTGGCGGCGCGGCAGGACGTGGCGCGCTGGCTGCGGGCCGCCGAGCTGCAGCTGTACCAGCGGGCCGTGGAGCTGCTGCTGCCAGACGTGCTGCGACCCATCCCGCCCGCGCTCACACAGGTACACAACAGATACAAACAGCTGTACCAGCGGGCCGTGGAGCTGCTGCTGCCAGACGTGCTGCGACCCATCCCGCCCGCGCTCACACAGGTACACAACAGATACAAACAGCTGTACCAGCGGGCCGTGGAGCTGCTGCTGCCAGACGTGCTGCGACCCATCCCGCCCGCGCTCACACAGGTACACAACAGATACAAACAGCTGTACCAGCGGGCCGTGGAGCTGCTGCTGCCAGACGTGCTGCGACCCATCCCGCCCGCGCTCACACAGGTACACAACAGATACAAACAGCTGTACCAGCGGGCCGTGGAGCTGCTGCTGCCAGACGTGCTGCGACCCATCCCGCCCGCGCTCACACAGGTACACAACAGATACAAACAGCTGTACCAGCGGGCCGTGGAGCTGCTGCTGCCAGACGTGCTGCGACCCATCCCGCCCGCGCTCACACAGGTACACAACAGATACAAACAGCTGTACCAGCGGGCCGTGGAGCTGCTGCTGCCAGACGTGCTGCGACCCATCCCGCCCGCGCTCACACAGGTACACAACAGATACAAACAGCTGTACCAGCGGGCCGTGGAGCTGCTGCTGCCAGACGTGCTGCGACCCATCCCGCCCGCGCTCACACAGGTACACGAACAGATACAAACAGACCTACAGCTTGGCAAAAAACACTAGAAAACCGGAAGTCGCCACTGCGCTACCAGCACTTTGAATAATTTTTTTTCACTTATTACGTTAGTTTTATGTCTCAATAATAAATCTAACAAACCTGCGTTCTATGTTTACATTAAATATTTGAAAACGTTGTCAGTAAACAAAAAGATTAGATCCGTTTCAAGACGTTATGGCCAAGCTGCACACCTACAAATAGGCTATCATTTCCCTGGCCTCATCCGTTCAACTTTGGGTTGACACAACCAATTATTTATGTATTATTTCATGACGCTATTCTCCACCCTCTTGGCAGGCTATCCGCAACTTCGCCAAGAGCCTGGAGGGAGCCCTGTCGGCGGGCGCGGGCGGGGCTCCCGCGGCGGCGGCGCGCGCGCAGGCCAGCGCTGCGGCGGCGCTGGCGGCAGCGCTGCGGCGGTACACCTCGCTCAACCATCTGGCGCAGGCCGCCAGAGCTGTGCTCAATAACCATCATCAGATACACCAGGTTAGTGTCAACCACTACACAGGATCTTTCTTTAAATTGACCAACAGGGAGAAATTTGGATTAGTTAGAGATACGAAAGAAAATTGTTGGAAGACTGTAACTCTTTTTCAATTTTAGCATACTGTTTTTTTTTTAGCCAAGTGTTAGTTGTCCACAAAAAATATCCACTCTGTTTCATGTAAGGATCATTTCATTGCATGGTGGAAGAAAAAAAACGAGACTGCTCGGGAAAATTTTTTTTCAAAAGTATTTTTCTAACAAATTGCATAAGCGAAAAAATTAAACATTTTTAAAATATTTAGTTTAATATTTTTGACAATAATTCTGATGTTCTGCGTACAGATGCTTGCGGACCTGAATCGCGTGGACTTCCGCGTGGTCCGCGAGCAGGCTGCCTGGGCGTGCTCCTGTGGAAGTGCGGCCACCGCTGGGAAACTGGAGGCCGACTTCAAGGTGCGCTAGTGTTCAAATACTAGTATAATCATAATAAAGTTGCTACGAAAACACTCTAGATGCAGTGCGAAATTAAAAAAATTAAATGTACCAGCACAGTTTAAATGTTACCAAAAAGCTGCGTGTCGACATCGCGAGGCATGCGACGCGTATGCCTCGTCACACATGGTACATTCATGCAGGCGTCCTGAAACCACACATGAGCTCTCAAAGAACTCGCACGGTGTCCGTTAGTAAAAAAATGAGGACTGTAAACACTTGTGTGCGGCGTTCGCAAAGAACGCGCGCTGCGAATGCTCGCAATGAGCACACGCATCCGCACGCCCCGAGGCATGTGTGGTGAGGCATTCGGGACGTATGGCTCGCGATGTCTGCGTCCGGTTTAGTATATTACACATCGTGAACTATTCCCGCAGGCCACCTTGGGTCGCGGCGCGTCCCTGGAGCAGTGGGCGTGCTGGCTGGAGGGCTGCGTGCGAGCGGCGCTGGCCCCGCACGAGCGCCGCGCGGACTACACCGAGCGTGCGCGCCGTCTGCTGCTGGACTGGTCCTTTTATTCCTCACTCGTCATTAGGGAACTTACTCTCAGGTAATACTAATACTGGTTCTAACAGAAGAATACTGAGGGTGGAAGAATTACGGTTTTCACAAAAAGTGTAAGACCACGTCTCCTTTCCGCGCCGTGAAAACGACCGCAGGAAATTTGAAAGCTACACTCGTCTTATTGACTTAGATTCTATCGACAGGTTAATTAAACAAATGTTTTTTCTGCTGAAGCCAGAAGAGCGTAATTTTTTTGTGTTATGAATAGCGTAACTTCCGTCGGCTTCTTTGAAGCCTTTCCCTGCACAAAATGCATTGTCCTTATTGTACCAGAACACGAAACTCGCAACTCAATACGCTCGTCAAGTTTCAGCCTTAGACTTCCATTTTTTGCCATATTTCCTTGACCTGCGCAAATAATTTATAGACTGTTGTATCTGTACTCTTTAGTTATGGCTAGTATTAGTTAGTTGCTATGGTTACGATTCTATGGTATTCAATATTATTGCCATATTTTGCAAAAACCTGTTGTAATAGTTAACTTTTCCAAGGAAAGACTTCAACATTTTCATGTTTTCTGGTGGTGGCAAAGATAATATAGTTGCTATTTTACTTTCTACAACTTTTTATTGAATACCATACTTAGAATCGTTACCATATCAACTAACTTATACTAGCCATAACTAAAGAGTACAGATACCTACAACATAGACCTTTGGAAATAGTAACACATACTCTCCCCTCTTTCTACAGATCAGCGGCGTCATTCGGTTCGTTCCACCTGATCCGTCTGTTGTACGACGAGTACGTGTCGTATCTGATCGAGCGGCGCGTGGCTGTACACACCAACTCGCCGCCCATCTCCGTCATGCAGAGGGGGGCTGAAGTATGTATTCTGATATATTTTTTACTAATTTAGGGTTTGCTGTTGGTCTTAATGAAGCTTGAAAGTAAAGACGAGGCCTAACAGCTCTTCCATGACCGATGAGCGATAAAATTAAATGTTCAAAGCACGCCACGAGGCGCCGCCCATAGCGAAAACGCGAGCGGTTTTCTCTGAGCGAAATGCTACAGCGGCGCGCGATGTTTATAGCTGCGTGAACAAAAGAAAAATAAGTGGGACGCCATAAAGCAGAGCGGTGTGGGAGTGGGGAGGTTGGCAGCTGCCACCGACCGGTACTGATGTGCAGCACCCGCACTCGGCCCGCGCGCTGCGCTCAGGCAGGAGTCATGAACGTGTCATAAGGTTGAATGAGCTAGCCCAAGGAACTGGAACTCCTGCGCTTCAACGAAACACAGTTTTTGCTGTTTGGCGCCCGACTGCCGGCACACCAGAGCCTGTAGCCAAACGGCAAGCTACAATCGTTAACGTTCAACAGTAGCTAATACATTTTCAACTTAATACCCCATCGCATAAAGTTGAAAATCTATTAAAGACTGCTGAGCGTTTGCGAACGAAACAAACGAAAACGATCTGTAATCTTTGATAGATTTTCAACTTTATGCGATGGGGTATAAAGTTCTCTAAATCTTCCCTTTTCTTTACATTGGCCCAAATTTTAAATTTCATGGTCAAATCGAACCACAATTACTAGCATTACATTTATGTGAAATTCGCATTATCAGGACCAAGAGGAAGAAGAGAATATCCCGGAGGAGCCTCCTCGCGAGATTGACGACGAGGACCAGGAGTGGGAGTGGGACGACGACGAGGAGGAGGACGACGAGCAACCAGAGTTGAAAAAACAGAAGATGGCCGCCGAGTAGTTCCAGGACACCGGCATAGATAAGTAATTTCTGAACTGACATGGTCACTAACACTGTTGAAACTTAAACGGGATATTGACGTTATAATTTCCAATGATTGTATAAAATATTACCGTTGTATTTATTTGTTTAAACTGTATTTACAGTAGGTATAGACACCAGCAGGTTAACCTACCTCAATTTGTCTCTCTTTAATAGATTTTCAACCATAACACAATAGTGGAAGGTTAAGGACGCGTTTACAATTGACACAAAATTATGCCTTTTTTCGGTACCGGTTCTTACTAAACTGAATCAAATCGAATAAAACTAATAACGAATATAAACAGATTGGTTCTTTATCTACCCAGGATAGACACGCTTTTCTTGAAAATGATAGTTTTAAATACTTTAAAAACGATCTGCCGTTGACATGTTTACCATATCGTGTTGTGTTTAGGAGCATTTTTTGTTCTACAAATAACATATTTTAATATGCCTAATACTACTGAAAGTAGGCAAATATAGTCTATTTTAAGACATAGACAAAATTTCTTTATTTTTCATTCAGAAATACACCAAAAGTAATTCCGCAAAACAGGAAGATATTGACAAATTTTCGTCAGAAATTATATTTTTTTATCTATCAATATTTAATGGGTATTTAATTAGAAAGTACTGAATAACTAAGGTTACTATCTTACCTTGCATCAAAAAAATAATGAGTTCATTTAAAAGTAAAACAATAGTGTAAACAATTATTTTATGAAATGACAAAATTCAATATAAAACCAAGACCATTTTGTTCTTTGATTTAGACGGCGCGGGGCGCCTATTGAGGGAGGACGTATCGCTCGCAACCATTTTGACATTAGTCACGTAATCATTAAAATTAAAAATATACGCCACCATTCATGACCTTTAGACGCGGCGCTAGTTTCTTCGTCATAACATCAAATTGCATTTTAAAAATGTAGTAACTCGAATTTTCGTAGGTCATGAATGGTGGCCAGGAATTTTTCCAATCGCAAAGAGTACAGCGTCACCAACCTTTTTTGATACAAATTAATATTTTGAATTATTTTAATTCTGATCTGATTGTAATGTAAATGTATCAATGTGTTGAACACGGATATAACTGTATCTTATCCTATACTATTAAACGCGCATAAAAATAAATATATTTTACGGTTGTCGAAAATGACTCCGACGATTACGATGAAATTTGGAATAAGTATAAGTATTTATTGGTACGAAAAATCAATTTAGGTAAATGTTCCATGTCTGGGAAAAATTGTTATATCCGTATTTACACCAATAATAATCTCCGGAAGTAATGAACCGATTTTAAGAACTGTCTCACTTGTCAAAAGCTATATTATTCACGAGTGCTATAGGCTATAAATTATAAAGATATCATGTATATTTTACAGCCCAACGAAGTGGGCACGGGTCAGCTAGTGTTTTATAATTTCGTCGAGCGAACCTGGCGTTGACTTCCATAGGGCACGCATGCCACAATCGCGGCGGTTAGACCCCTAATTTAGGAATGACTGGATAGGCGTCACAGCGTCCTGCCCTACCGCCTGATGTAGGTCGTCACCGGACACCGAAGTTTCGGGACGTACCTGTGTGTGTTGATAAGGAAGGAAGAAATGCCTGGAGAATACGGTCCAGGTCTGCCCCGCTTGGGTAGAGCACCACCGTGTCCTCACGGCGGCGATACGCGGCAACCTCTCGCGTCCAGCATTGGTCGAAGCCATGCTGCGGGGCGAGACGGTATGGAAAGCGGTCGCCCCCTTTTGCGTAGCAATGATGCTAGCGAAGGAGATGGCGTGACGCGTAAGGGAGGAGGAGAACAGTTTCCACCATACAATGCAAAAAGCAACCAAAAAATAAAGAAAACCTGCAATATCACGGGTATTGCATCGATAAATTCCACCACACATTACATAATATAACTCACTCCATACAAAATGTTCAATACCTACCGCTATAATAGCCTACACTTTCAAGTCGATAGACGCTGCGAACGAAAATGTACCTAATCTTACAAACGTAAAGTTGAGTTTCGTTTGTAGGTGCGCGCCGCGCGTGGATATTGTGAATTGCCAGGGCTGCCTCTTTCGGCAAAGATGTTAGTAGGGATTTTTAGTATAGGTACTTTATAAAATAAAACACGTTTTTTAATGTCTCGTTAATTCAAACCTGCGATAATTCGAACCACTCTATAAATCAAAGTTATCACGAGTTCCCTACAAAATCTCTTTATACATATCTCCAACTATGTAAATCAATACAATTTTATGCATTTGTAATAAAATTCAAACGAACATAATCGCTACTTATACGCATAAGTTAACGTTACAAAATGAAGCGGCGGCGCGGGCGGAGCGGACGGCATCAAACACTGTTTAAAGAATCAGAAAGATTATAAATTTTATTCTATTGTTTTGTAAGTACATTTCGAGACAAGTTGAAACTTGTATGATCGTGTAGTACGACAAAACATTATTTAATAATTATTGTAGGTAAATACCTTTTTTCATAACAAATAAAAAACATACTAACATTTCTGTATCACGAGGAAATCCTAAAAAGAAAAGTTTTTATCTCTTCTCTTGCTGGATCTACATCCATCCACTGCACATAATATACCAGTTGTAACCATATCGATTTCAAAAGTATCATCAAATCGACCGAAATATGAGTAGGTACGTGAGCGGCGCGCGGCTGTTGACATCCCTCTGCGCTATGGGTAGCGGCTCTGCGCTAAGGCCTCGGCGTTAAACCACCACGCCAAACGACATTTCGCAATTTGCTTCCATCGGTTGCAAGTGATTCTCACAATGTCGTCGGTCCGCCTAGGAAGAAGCCTGTCTATGCTGCCGATTTTAGGGGTAGCTGGGTCGTAAGGTGGAGACTGTCCTCTCCCTCACGTGTCGCACCTCCTCCTTCGCTAGCATGGCTGTTTCGTAGAAGTAGGTGACTGCTTCCCAATCCGTCACGCCTCACATGGCCTCGGCCAATGTATGAGCATTCTCGCGGACACAAACACTTAGAGATTTGTGTATCACTGCTACTAAGAGGTTTCAATCAATCCTGCCTGTTGGTGTAGTGGTTAGTGACGTGACCCTGACTGCTATGCCGGAGGTCGTGGGTTCGATTCCCACCCAGGACAAATGTTTGTGTGATGAGCACGATCATTTCGACGCCTTAGTTCACAATTGCACTAACTACGAAATACACTTTTTTGAGGAGAGAGGTTTAAAGTTTTTTAAACTTTAGACAAGAATAGTACAAAAACCAAGGAAGATAATAAAACAAATATGCATTTATTCATAAGACTAGTCCTTAAACTCCATCATATCACAATATTGAAGTATTAGTTTAAACATAACCTATTCAAAATAGCTAATATAAAACCCCTCAGTTAATACATTTGTGCACTAAGATTGATTATGTTCATCAGTACTAAGTGAAAAACTCAAAAATATTTAACAGCATTACCAGGCTGGTTCAAGGTCCAAGAATAAGGATAATAATAATTATGCGTATTGCATCAAATAGATAAAGTAATAAACCAGTGATCCATATTCATAATGCTTATTTTTATTATATAATACAGTTTAATCCACAATCAAAAAATAATTAATTACTAGCTGTTGCCAGCGGCTTCACCCGCTACAACTCGAAAATTATCCCACGGGGACATAAAATCGGGATAAAAACTATCCTATGTGTTAATCCAGGTTATAAACTATCCGTGTACCAAATTTTAGCCAAATCCGTTCAGTGGTTTTTGCGTGAAAGAGTAACAAACATCCATACATCCATACATCCATACTTACAAACTTTCGCCTTTATAATAGTAGTAGGATGTTTCAAACCCACAATAAAAACAAAAAAAAGTTACAGTTTAATTAATTTTTTAGACTGGCCTGTTGGTCTAGTGGTTAGTGACCCTGACTGCTATGCCAGAGGTCGTGGGTTCGATTCCCACCCAGGACAAATGTTTGTGTGATGAGCACGATCATTTGTTCTGTGTCTGGGTGTAATTTATCTATAATATGTATGTATTTAGAAATATTTAAGTATGTATATCAGTTGTCTAGTACCCATAACACAAGCTCTGCTTAGCTTGGGACTAGATGGCGTTGTGTGATAGTTGTGGAATATTATTATTATTATTAAATTTTTGATTGTGGACAATCAAAAATTAATTAATTATGTTTCAAACCCACAGTAAAAACAAAAAAAAAAGGTTACTGCCCAATTATATGATCCAATCTTTAGGTTTTGTCCAAACCAATTAGTTTTAGTTTTTAATTAAAAATAAAGCTTTGCTATACTCTAAGAATTTTCCTTTGTCGTGGGTGCGTTCACAAACATAGAAACTAACGCACACGAACACCCAGACCCGGAACAACTATTTGTCGGTCATACAAATGTTTGTTTCGTGCGGGGATCGAACTCGCGACACGCTGCGCAGCAGTCCATCTCTCTACCAATGCGCCAACCGTGACATCTAAACGTTTCTGAATCATTCCAATAAGAATTTTTATAAAAAAAAATAACTTTTTAACTTAAATTTATTCAACAATGGACTCTTCATCTTGATCATCACCAGATGATTCAGTGTCATCACAATCTTCATCGATGTTTACTTATTCATTACATTTTTAAATATTTCAACAGTAAAGAAATACAAAAACATTTAAACATTTATAAAGCAGTCTACCAGCATCGGGAACAGGGTCCGGGATATCGGTCGTCAGGACTCCTAAGAGTCGAACCTCCTAATGACAGGCGCCGTGTACAGTAGTACTACAGGGTGTCTGGTGGCAGAATTAGGATTTCAAAATTAAATAATAAAAAAACTGCAAAACATATTTTATTATTTCAATTATTATAACAAAGAAGGGTAGTGCGGGTTTTGTTTTTTAAAAAATATTTTGTCTAAATGTTCACCGTCACGGCGGATACACTCTTGGAATCTGACTTCAGTATTCCGCGCCATCCGCTGAAGAATGGTCGTCGGGATGCCATTAACCTCGCGAACGATATTTTCTTTTAATTTTGAATTGGTCGGTGGGGCGGTTTTGTAAACTTTACTTTTGAGGTATCCGCACAGAAAAAAGTTCATGGGGGTTAAATCCAGCGACCTGGGTGGCCAGGGGATGTCAGCTAAACGGCTTATCAATTTGGTAGGGAACAAATCACGAAGAAGCGCCATGGTCTCTCTAGCAGTGTGAGGCGTAGCGCCATCTTGCTGAAACCATGTCTGTAGACTGTTGGCAGGATGTTCTCTTAATATTGGCAGAAAATAATCGTTCAGCATGCGCTGATAAGAAACGCCGGTCACAGTAGTGGCTAGTCCTTGACTATTTTCAAAAAAATAGGGTCCGATTATTCCACTGCTTGACAATGCACACCAAACCGTCACTTTGGGCCTGTGAAGTGGCTGTTGATGTTTTAATCGCAGGTTCTATCCTTTAGGTGACCAATAACGGTAGTTCTCTTTATTAAGACTACCATTTAAATGAAAATGGGCTTCATCGCTCCAAAACATCGTGTTTACTGTCAGAAACTGCTGCAACATTGCAAAAGGAAATTTTCGCGAAAATTGAAATCACCAGGCTTAAGCGCTTGCACAATTTGAATTTTAAAGGAGTGCATTCTTAGGTCCTTTTTCAAAATTTCGTGCACAGTCGTTTTTGGGAGCCCAAGAGCAAACGCTCTGTTACGCACGGACTGTCGTAAATTGTTTGCGACAAGTTCAATGTTGTCATCAGTCCTTGACGTTCGGCTGGGTCCCCGCCGCGGATTATTTGCCATTGAACTTGTTGTTTTGAACCTCTGCACCCACAATCGAATCAAATCTTCACTTGGCGCATCACGTAACCGTCGGATATTCGTCCCTTCTCCAGTGGGTGGCGCGTAATACTGAAGCCAGATTCCATGAGTGTATCCGGCGTGCCGATCAACATTTAGACAAAATGTAATTAAGAAATAAAACCCGCACCACCCTTCTTTGTTATAATAATTGAAATAATACAATATGTATTGTAGTTTTTTTATTATTTAATTTTGAAATCCTAATTCTGCCACCGGACACCCTGTACCTTCTGATTCAAGCATTTGAGCCAGCTGCCACGTGAGAGCCCTCTCTGACCTCACGAGGTTCTCGTCATGCGGGAACTTTATATCAACAATCATTGCGCGACGCTCAGATCGATCTATGACCATAATGTCAGGCTTCCTGGCTACAATAGTCCTGTCAGACACAATAATTGTTAACAAGGAAGAGGAAGAAGTGGATGGAATACCTTTGTAATACTTCCATTAGACATCTACTGGGAGGAGAAATTTCATGCACAAGTGTTCTAAGTACGCACTTAGCACACTTGTACATGAATTTTCTCGATCCTTTTGCACTACCATCACATAATGCACACTTATAGCACTGCTAAAACATATGCACAGTTATAGCAAATGTATATAATACGTTTGTGTTTTGAAATTTTCTGCAGTTGTTAAACTTAAAGTCAGTTGAAGTGTGTCTTTATTGTTTTTACAAAAATAAACGTCATTAGTACAGTACAACATTCATGCGATCTCAATTAATACAACTGTGAACCACGTTTTTGGCAGAAAGAGACGGAATAACGGTATTTCGATACGCGGAAATGAAAGAGCATGAAATTTAGTGTATTTGGCACTAAAAAAGTGAAAATTGAAAATTTTGTAGTTAGTGCAATTGTGAACTAAGGCATCGATTTGTTCTGTGTCTGGGTGTAATTTATCTATGTATGTATTTAGAAATATATTTATGTATGTTTATCAGTTGTCTAGTACCCATAACACAAGCTCTGCTCAGCTTGGGGCTAGATGGCGTTGTGTGATAGTTGTGGAATATTATATTATTATATTAATCGTAAATTCTAATTAGTTTCAAAGTTTCAATCTAGAGGCATTGGTTGTTTACCTGAACTCGAAAAGTGGTCGTAATTTATGTACCGTATAAGTTCGCACCGACATTATCAGAAGTAAAAAGATTGAAAATGGTCTCGTCCATGCCCCAATGCGACTTGATTTATGTTTCTAGAGACACCTTATATAAATACTAGCTTCTGCCCACGGTTTCACTCGCGTCAAATTAGGCGTTGGGCCCTATGGCCCCGTCCGAATTATTTCCCTTAAGGAGCGCCTGGAACACGACGCGTCATGACTCATGATCAGACGGCGAGCTACCCATTGCTCCCCGTCCGCAAGCGACTGGAATATGCTCTACGATTGCCAACGCCCAGGGTGTCTGCAGCGGTGGCTGGGAGAGAGGTAGAGGATGTCCATTCCCTCACACGTTCAGACTCTTCCCCTTTCCCTTGCCTGCCGCTGAATCAGCCGAATCTCCGACTTACGCTAGGTTAAAGATGAGGACGCCCGCCGTAGCGCCTCTCCAACCACTCTTCGAAGAGGGATCTTACCGCCGCAATCATGACATGCCCTGCCCAGCCCGACATTATTTTGATGTGGTAGTATTTTGATACTGTGATATCTCATAATATAAGATATTCATTCAAATGAAATGAAGTCAAGGGCAATTTTGTTCAAACTCAAATGCTTCTAATGAATAACGTATTTACTTGGATAAGGATCAATATCATGTTAAAAAAGTCCTAAAATAAAAATAGAATTTTAGGTGTGGATAACCATTATCACTTAGAGGTTTGAAAAATAAATAGTAGCCGATTCTCAGACCTATTCCATATGCCTATAAAATTTCATGAAATCGGTCAAGACGTTTCGGAAGAGTATGGTTACTAAAGCCGGATCCAGACTGGTGTAGCCCGAATCTTACGATTACGTGTAATCTGCATGAAAAGGGTGGACCGCACACGAACTCAAAGCAAATTGAGAACACGAATACTGCGTGCGCCTTTGTGTTCGCGCAAAAACCGACAGCCGATGGATCAGCCGCGAGCGTTACATGTAATGCTGGCGGTGCCGTCCACACCTAGAATTCGCGTTACATTACACGATGGATTCACGTTACATTACAACAGTCTGGACCCGGCTTTACACTGTGATGGCGGCTTCACATTAGTGCCGTAAACCCCCGTAACCAGGCGCGAACGATAATGTGGATGGTTTTCGCGGGGTTCACGCGCATTCGTGCCTGTTCCCCGATCAGTGTCGGTATTGTGCCGAGAATTCACGGATTCAGTATCTAGTTATAAGTAGATATGGCT
Organism: Agrotis segetum; assembly: GCA_036375495.1. NCBI lineage: Eukaryota > Metazoa > Arthropoda > Insecta > Lepidoptera > Noctuidae > Agrotis > Agrotis segetum. The sequence continues at coordinate 639,744 of JAQSVV010000041.1, forward strand.
ACCCTACGCTACATACTAATTCACGGCGCGGCGGCGTCGAATACACAAGTGTGAATCTAACTGTCTTTGCATCAACACCTCTGTAGGCTTCATAAACAACAGATAGATAAGTACTAAAATTTCTACCAACCTGCTGAATAAATTACCAAAAGGGCCAAAGCCTGCCGGGATCGCGGGACTAACGAGTAATCATGGCCACGATGGTCCATAATTTTTACTGTTACACCTCAAAAAGATAGAACCGGGTGGATTTGGCTCCTTTTTCCGGAGAAACTCACGCCTTGGTTTGAGCAGCATTGATCCTGACTAGATTGGCGGCTCAGCTTCGGCATGTTCAAGCGCTCAACCGGCCACGGTTAGTCTGATATTTGTGAATAGGTCAATTATCCTACTGCGGCAAGAACGCAGTATTTTACAAATACATAACGTATTATCCATTCGTTACCTACTGAGAAAATAAACTAGTGTCTAGAAGCCACGGGATCTCACTCTGTTTAAATTTTCGTAAAAAAATTGCAAATGCTCTTGTAGTGGTATACGAGGCATAGATGTTTCGTTAGTGTTTTGTTTTTATTCGTGGGCATCACGCTGTCAAATTGACAGAAATTGTGTTCTTTCAAACGTATTTACGTCCTTAATATTTGATTGGTAATACGTATTTGACAGATTAAGGGTAGGTTGACCCATAGTCTAAAAAAACAAGGTCTGGCACTCCCGCAGTGACACATGTTGACGTCACTTTTCAGTTGCCAGTTAATTGCAACAAAATACGAAAATAAGGAAACATTTTTTGTTTAAAAAAAAAAAATAAAACATTTAAATTGTATTTAGCATAGCAAACGATACAATTCAATACGTATACCAACAGAATTGTTAAATAAAACCACAGCGTTTTATCGTATTCGCTTAAGTAATAAATGCGCTTAGGGAGTTATAGCCACACACTACTGGTAACACAGGAACGGGCTGTGTCATTGTCATGCCGCCATTTTGTCGTGTATCGCTATCCTTGTTTTATGCGTATGCCTGTCTCGTTCAGTGACTGTGGAACCAGCGGCACTCAAAGATTTTTATTTGTGAACGTCGAAAAGTTTCTTTGTTATCTTTTATCCTAGGATGGATAAATAATGCTTTTTGTCACTGAAAATCTACTACGCTGAGGTAGGGGATGGAAGCCACGTGCAAAATTTAGCAGTAATGTAATAATTAGGTCAATGTTTTATTAGGTTAAATTTCCCCAAACTGTAAAGTTTGAGAACCAGCAGATAGCGATGATGACGTAGGCTTGTGTCACGCCACGTGACCAATGTGTTTCGGAGTGCCATACCTGGTATTATTATACCATGGGTTGACCTGCTGGCGTCTGTACATAGGCATAATTTATGAACTCGGAAAAGTAAAAAAGGTTGTAAACGCGTTCTAATCATCGTTTTAGCATTTCATGATAGTCGAAAATTTGTTTTGTAATAGACCAAAAGTATTAAGATTTTTGTACTTTGTAGTACTTTGCCGTTTCGAAAAATGATTTGTAGTACTAGTAAAAATTTCGTTAAAGACCATTATGGCCCATCCTGAACGGCAGATTAATATTAAAGTGGGTCAAATACTGCCGGCCATGTTCTAAGCAGATACCTGCTTAAGAAAAAAAATGTGAGAGTTACTGAATGTTTGTAAAACTTTAACATTTCCAACCCAAAAAATCATCTGGGCTAAGTCAATGCGTCACATACCAAAGCTGACTTAGAGATAAGCCGCAAACATATTTGTACCCTATCATGAGATTTCATGGATTAGAAGTCTGTGGTCTGCGGTATTGCGTAGTCTGTTAAATATCTGTCGCCGGCTTTAAGGTGCATCAGTGCATCAGTCACAGTCACCGTCACCCGCGTCACGGTTTAAAAAACAAAATGTTTTTACACTTCTATATGATATAATTGGGGGTGTAATTTATCTATAATATGTATGTAAGTATGTTTATCAGTTGTCTAGTACCCATAACACAAGCTCTGCTTAGCTTGGGAATAGATGGCGTTGTGTGATGGTTGTGGAATATTATATTATGTATATATTATATTATGAGAAGGGGTTCTCAGGGATGAATATTAAGAGTCACTGGTTTATGGTTGTAAAGTTTATTGTAAAGTACACAGTTACACTGGTTAATTATTGTGAGATTTCGGTAAGATATTTCGAGGACAATTATGTACAAAATGGCTTGGTGCACTCTGCGCGGGAACTAGATTTTGCGAGCAATACGCGTAGCGCGCGAGTGGCGGCAGGCGGCGGACTGGCGCGATGGCGCCATGCGCGCGCATTGGCAGCGCGCGCGTCTCCCGTGTGGGAGAGAGACCGCGATATATATTTTACGTGTCGTATCTTGTCGGAACGCGACCGCGTGACGATCTTACTGGCCGAGTATCGGGCCTTTGGGTTGCTATAATATTAATTTGTTTCCACACGTCAGTCACCGGCTAGTCACGCATATTTCCACTATGGTATTACGTCACGTCTAGTCACCGAATAAAACTTGTATGTAATTTGCATACAAGTTTCATTCGGTGACGTGACGTGACTGATGTGTGTGAATGCAACTTTCATCTAACGTTCTTCTAGCTCGGTAAGCTTATACATCGCGTGAACTCTAAATACGAGTTACAATCTTATGGGACAAAGGTATTTTACCATGACATTCGTGCGTTGTGAATACTTGTATGGAAGATTCATGCTGAAAGCATTTATTGCATTAGGCATATAGCTATGTAGTATAAACAATATAGCTAAAAACATGCAACGCTGTTACATCTTCCATTTAAAAATGTACATGTACAATGTACAGGTACTGATAATTAACTTGACATTTTCATGACAAAATACATAATATACGGCTTGACATCTTTGGCATGCTCATTGGCCATTCCAATGGACTTCGCAAAGTTAGGATATATCTTTCTAGTAGAGAAAAATACCCTAAAATTTAGCTACCTACATGATTCGGACATAGGTAGGTGTAGTAGAATTTAATTTTAAATATCCATCATATTTAAAATGATCATAAAAAATGTAAAGACTCAAAATATTACCACTATTGCCTTTTCAGTACAATTACATTGTATTTATAAGTATCAAATAACGATAACAATAAATAGCAAAACCATAGTTCTTCTATAAATAAATATTTCAAGACACAATAACAATGTTATGTTATAAAACATAAAAAAAATACAAACATCCGAATTGAAAACCTCCTCCTTTTGGAAGTCGGTTAAAAACTCATCTTTTTCGTTAAGTCTAGTAAGATTCGCTTATTTTCTTCAATTTGAATTTATCTCATGTCCCATAAATCTTGCCTTGTCATTGCTTTAACTTCGGTATGGTAAAACATATTTTTCTGGAAGATAATCCATCTCTTAGCGGTCCACCCCGTACTACGACACCACGGATTACTGGTCCTAGGCTGTGGTAGGTCTCACCAGGTTCGCTCGTCTCGCGACCATCATCCTGGCGGAGTTCAGCGCCAAACAGTTTTTACTGTGTTCCTTTAGTTAGCAGTTCCAGTACCTTATGGATGACCTCACTCCATTCTTGGTGTCACCTTTGCTTCTGGGCTAGATTTAGATCAAGAGCAAACTTAATATAATTAATAAAAAAACCAAATGATTCTCATTTTTTGGACCCGAAGCTAAGTCCAATTATAATGGTGTTTTATAACATAACATAAAATATAATTGTAACTTTGTATAAGTAGTAGTTTTTCTGGTCATTTCAATACTTGTTTCAAGTATTTATAGATGTAAATATTAAAAAATAAACATGTTTTCCATTGTATGATAATGTCCAAGCACAAAGTTAGTCTTGCAATGCACCTCTCATGTATAGTGTGAAGTGTATTCGGAATCTAGAGTAAGGTATCATTTTGTCAACATAGCGTATTATTTTCAGATTTTGCGATAAAATCAGAGAGGCAAAGATAAACCAACATTATTTATCTAATAAGGGCTGGCAATTGCCCAGTTTGCTAGGCGCCATTTTTTGTTTTTGTAGGTTGTTTAAACACGCTTTACGACTTTTTTTCCTACCTATCAAATAAAAAAAAAACATTCAAATCAGCCGAGCCGTTTCGGAGATATTCTAAACAAAGTAGGTCGTCTTGTAGGTCTCTTAAAAAATGGGTAGCTTCGTCTGTTTACGTATATTTTGCAAATAAAAGCAAACAAGAAATGCCTTCTTTTTGCTGGAAATAATATTCTATGTTGATAAACTGTCTATTTATAATGTATTAAAATAAAATTAAAGAGTATGTAACCTTCTACCTTGGTGTACTATAACGTAGTGTGCGCCAATCTATGGCAGTATTATATCAAGAGTAATTTTGTAAAATCGATGATTATATTATAAAAATAGATATTGTGAAGATTTCCATTTCTCTTGATATTTATATGATTATATTTTAGGCATTATTTTCTTTTCAAAATCAATATTTAACTCTTGATATTTTTTAAGTACATCATTCAAATGATGGTTACATGTATTTTTAGTTCCTTTCATGGAGATTTGTAATATAATGTAGTTAAATGTAATTACTATTTAAAACTAACTTTAAAGATGTTTGGTAAAAATACAGAACCAAAGCTTTTACATTGCCAGAGTAAATAAACAACTATTATCGAAGAATACTGTATATATTGAATGTTTAGAAGTGTTTTAAGTTGAAAACTAAGATATATGTTTAATTAAGTATACCAAAGAATGTTATTCTTACATTAGCTTATACATTGTTTATAATAGCTATTTATGCACAACAGGCTCTTTGGAATTGGTCAAAATTATTTGCATTTATCTTCACATTTATATTGAAAAATCTTTGGAAAAAGATTTATACATACCAGTTGACAACAGCGTCTTTAGTATTTATATTGGTGTGAATATCTGCTGAATTGCACCATTATATTGGGTCCCTCTGCAAGAGTTATTTTTATATATTTTTTGTATTTATAAAATAAAGCATCATTTGATTAGTAAAATTATAAAAAGCAAAATTTTAGTTAAATTGTATAATTGTTACCTTTCTATGGCCTAAGTCACTAAGTTTATGTTAGAAAATGTTGTTTGAATATAAGAAATAGTTATTAGTACTTATACGAATATTGTCACTATATTTCGGTATTACCAAAGTACGTTGCAATTTCAGTAAACTTCTGTTTTAAACACCATTATAGTCCTTACATTAGTTGTGTATAGACGCTTGTTCTTTACCAATTTTAGATATTGAATAACTGTAGCATCTCATTTCAAAACACCAATTTCTTGAGATTTTTAATGTGATGTATTGGAAGGTTTTCTTTGCATTTTTCTATAAACTGCACTGAGGGTACAATCTTATTTTTTAACAAAATATTAATAAGATTGATCAAATTAAGAAAGAAGATTAAGAAATATCTGCCGACTTTTCAGTATAGTTGTGTTTAGCGGGTTTTGTATTAGATCGCCTCAATTAGTCACAAAGTTTCGCTAGTCCCTTTTTGGTGATAGCATAGTGTCGATTCTTAAGTCCTGTCGTTATATCAAGAAAAGAAGACAATATAAAGGTATTTTTTTAAGCGTTTCCGGCTTAACTCACCTTCAGTAGGGAGTTTACTTATATTTTTGATCAAATTTTATAGTAACCAATAATGTTCAATGCAGATGTCGACTGCCTTCAACGTTGCCTTACGATACATACCTCCAATTGCTACGTTATTTGGTATACGCGCTACTAGGTTGTGTTGCACAGCAAATAAATATAACGTGATGTTGTGATTCGTTTCGTTTAGTGAGTAACTTTATGAAACTGTCCATTCGAAGTGTATCTTAGCTGAAGAGGAGTATTTTTAACGATTGAGTGACAATAGTACTGCGCCGCCCGGGCACAAATATCTGTAGTAACCCCCGGGCGGCATTCCAGTGCCTGAATATCTTAAAATTTAAAAGAAATAGTTTATTTAAAAAAATATAAAAGTAGACATAAACAATCATCAAATTGCCTTTGTCGATTAGTAAAGTATTCACACACAAATCTTAAAGTTATTTTAGTCGTTTATTATCGAAAATGTTTATTCATATTTTTGCATTATGTATATCGCGGAATTGCACTTTTTAAAATAAGTCGATGTAAAATGTGACTGTGAAGATTACTCGAGCCTGCCGCCGTATTGATTGATGCGCACAGCTCGAGTAACGTTCACAAATAAATGTTTGTACTTAATGAAGACCATTACTAAATGTAATCGTTTAGATGTTAAGATATCTGTAATGAGTGTCTTTATTATACAGGCGGACTGTAGCTAAAATACTTCTTAAATAACTCCATTGAATAGCATTCCCATACAAATACCCACATATCTATTATAAGTTAACTTTTACTACATGAATGTTTAAATGGAGAGTTTAGGGATAGTAGTTCACAAATATCGAGTCGAGATACATTTTCGTCAGAGCGAATCAGCAAAGACTAATAACATGACAATATAATAGTATTCTTTTTCAAAATTGTCAATTGAAAGTTAAAATGTTTAGCTACAGTAGTTAGTCTGAGACATGAGCTTAACATTTTATACCGAGTTAGATAAGGGGTCTATCGATTTGTTCTATTATCAGATGTTTAAAATTGAGCAACGAATACTATGGGCTGCATTCCTGTTTCAGAAACCTAATTGTAATTCGTAACAACTAAATTATATTCAAAATTGTTGAAATTTAAAGAATACCAAAAATGGATTGTCTGTATAAGTGTATATTTAAATTTAAAATGATGTCCCTCCCTGTAGACATTTTTCTCTAAAATCTTCCAATATAAAATTGATGTCGTCATTCATTTGTGTAGTGATGATTGCGCAGGAGTGCACCCCACTACCCAAGGATCTATGTGTTAGGTAAGATCATGAATATTTAATTGTTGTAATAATATTATGACGGTAGCGAGGGACTCTGACGTTTGTATGAACCGGGGGACGATTATGTGTCTGAGAATAAAGCTAGTCATGTGTTTAAATTGCTGTTTTATTTACAAAAATAAGGGTGAAAATAATTCTAGAGAATAATTAAATATCAATAAGTTCAGTTGATTTACTTTCCATAATGAAAAATTGGTCGTTTTCAAGACACAACAGCGAGATTCAGGGAATTCAAATGTCCATAATTCAGAGACATAACACAAAATACCGGCCCAGAGGTTGAAAGAAGGAAAAATAAAACAAAGTTGTTTCTCATAATAAATATTATTTCACAATCCGTTTAGCCTAAAAATATACCAAGTCTTGGTGACCGCGGCAACGAATCCTAATATTAAAATAATATTTACAGAGAAGCTTTACACTATAAACGTATGAATTGCACTGTGATGCTCATCCTTGCTAGGACACACATACCAATCGTCATCAGGTAATTATATGAACAGCACAAGTCATAGAGAATATTAACCGTTACTAAAATAAACGCCATCACATTAACTTTACCATATCCATGGAAAGTAAAACAAACATTTCATTGGCGCAGTAAATCTAACAAATAATCTATCAACACACAAAACTGTCAATTTTAATACAAAAAATATCAATTATATAACGATAAGAATAATTATAGTAAAATATTTAACTAAAAATAGCAACAGTTAAGTTCTAAGTGCCGGCAGTAACGCGAGTACCTTCGGAATGAAAAAGCGCGAGCCCAAATCACCAAGAAATGGAGTAGAATAAAATGTTCTATAATACAAAATGATATGAAAACGTCCATCGCAATAATATCAATTTAAAATACATTTTACATTGTAAAAGAAATGATCAAACTAGTCGGAGATCTGAAACATGCTGTGAGAAATATTCAGACGTCGACAATTATCGAGATGCCTCAAGTTAGAGACGGTTCCAACGTTTTCCAAAATATGAAGAATTTCTTTGGTTTTAACAACTAGCCTATTGCAGTAACCTAAAGGTCGTCGTCCATATAAACGCAACTAATAAGCACCGGGCAAACACCTTTACAGGAAACTTATGAACGCTTTTATATTTTGTGACGAGCAATTATTGCATTCGCTCATACTTAAGTCATAATACAAAAAAAAAGGAAAAAATATTATAATATCAGGGGATCGGATGCTAGTGGATCCGCGCGTAATTCCAATAATAAAATCTAAAATAAATAATAGTACCGAGAGCTCAGTTATTTTTTCTATATTGAGCATGGTAAATCATTCTAGTCTAATATTCAGGCGGTTATTGGACGACGACCTTATCACCCCATCCCGACCTGCCCAACGACATTCTTCAACTAGTTTTTATGGTTGAGAGGTAATGAAGCATTTACACGAGTCTTAATTGTTTAGCCATTCCACTGCCGATAAAATATCAGCATCGTGTAAACAGAGACAGCTGTTTCTCAGCTATGTCTGTCTCTATTCACACAATTGACTTTCATAATGGAATTGCTCACCAAGTGGCGTAAATGCTACATAACATACTAGGTAAGGCGTCAAATTGACGTTGCTAGCGTTAAACTAAACTCTAGAACTAAACCGACAGAGATTTGAGTGGAACCGTGCGACGTGGTGCGGTGTGGATGTTGGTTCAGATGGCCAGGGCCGCGGAGCGCTTGTCTCTGTTCTTGTTGCGGGCGACTGTGCGGGCTTTGCATGCGGCGTTGTTTTGTAGATGCTGGAAAGACAAACATTATTATTAATGCACAAGAGTCGAAGAAACAACAATAAAAGCTCACTCATCGAAAACAACCCAAGGAAGGATTGCACATCAGTCAATTAAATTTTGGCATATCAATGTTATTTGCAAGTTATGCAACTTTAGATTAAATCAGAAAATAAAAAAAATCAGTGGAAGGTTTAGGAATATATTAATAGGTTTCCAAACCGATACATTTTGACATTTCCATTCAATTTCAAACCACAAATAAAAAGATTTTACTCAATAATTAATGTAAACGTTTATCATGAAATATCAATAGGTATTTAAACGTAAGTTATTCAGCACATTAATCCGGTAAATTCAAGGTTATTCAATGCAAAAGATGGCAAATTGCCATCACAATTATTTACGTTATTGCATTTGACCTTGACAGTTTTTACAATATTCTGTGGGTCTTTGGGTTACTGTGTGAAAGTGGGCGGGATAATAAATTATGTAGATGTTTAAATATTAGATTTTATAAGATTAATACTCGGAAAAATGAGCAGATTTGTGCGTGTTTGATCCCTATTTGCGACGTCTGCCTTGACCATTTCGGAAGAACAAAAATAATTTTTTATCATGCATTCAGCGCATGAATTTGGGACTCTAGCGTCAAAACTTGCGTCGGTTCTATAAAACAATTGTTCCAAACATACATTTCACTTTTGTGCTAAGAAACAGCTGTTCTGATTATATTATAAATGAAAGATACACTGAACACTGGAACATTCTGAATTCGTGGTAACCATTTCTGTGCCATGTCCAATCCCTTACACCCTCCTGTATGCTACCAATTTACGGGAAAAAGGGTGAAGGTACACCATATTATATTGTAGTATATACTCTCGCGGGAGCAAGAATGGTTGGTTTGGAATTGGAGAAAAAAGCGGATGGTAGTGTTTAATTTACCCGTTGTAGCTTGTTGAGCTTCTGTTGAGGTCCGCTCTCCACGGGCGGAGTGTCGGCCAGCGCCAGCGCAGCTCTCAGTCGCACACAGCGCGGCGCCAACACTTGCAGCGCTCCGCCGAGTGCCCCCGCCAGCGCCGCGTACGCCGCGCCGCCCGACCAGGACGACCACACCGCGCTCTCCGAGCCCACGCGGACCGACATGCACGACACCTCACCCTCCTGCAATGTCACATGCTATCGTTAGATCCTCCACTCACGGATTAGCTTGGAAAACCTGTCTCTGTCTCCTATACGATTTAAACATACCTCAAAATACTTCAGAATGTCCCTGAAGGTTGCTCGCTGGATCTTGCGGTCTCTCTTTGCGCGGAACTTGTGCGAGTCTCTCGCTAACTCGGTGAGTCGTGGTAGTAGTGCGTCTACGTCAGCTGTGAGCGCGTTATCTGAGTTGTCGTCGTCTGTCGCTGTCTCGTACGCGATGGCGAGGGCGTTGCCTGCTGCCATGCGGACCTGGAGCGTGAGAAATGTAAGGTTATTTAAATTCTAGCAAACATAGATAAATTGGCAAAGAAACGATCACTAGCATCCCAGAGTAAAAGAACTAAAGTCTTTACTGATTTCTGCATAAAAATATAGAAGACAAAATCCGAATGTCGGCAACTGTCGAGCCGTAACCCACTACACACAACACATCACTTATCGTACGTCACTTATAAGTAAAAAATTGGTCGCGAGACTAACAAATTACCGAGACGCCAGAACGTAAAGAGTTATTGAAGGACACCGTGAATTTCAGTCAGTACAAGTCTGACATAGCCACTGCCCTAGGTGGGACTCATTTGATGATTTTACCACATTTTAAAAAATTAGGCAACTTACATCAAGCGACACCGCCTCTAGCAACTCTCCAAGCTTGGCAAAGCTGGGTGCCTGTTGGTTCAACAGTGACAGCGCGTGGTTGGGAGACAGCAGCGGGAACAACAGCGCCCAGCCGTCCAGGGCCGCGGCGTGCCACGCACCTTCTTCTACGGCTGCACCTGACACCTTTACACTGCCATCACCCTGGGAAAGAAAAAGTTCATTTTTATTGTGAAACTAGCGACCTGTCAGACATTCCTTTGAGATAATGTAACAGATGTAGGTAGCGCTTTCTATGTATGTTCCCAGGCTAAGACTTTTTCCAACATTATCAATATTATTATGGTGATATTTCAACCAATTTACACAATACCTCGACAAATAATATACATAAACCTTTCTCATGAATCACTCTGTCATTAAAAACCGAATAAAAATTCGTTCAGTAGTTTTTGAGATTATCGAAAACAAACCGACGCGGAGAGGATTATTTTTTATTTAATATGTAATGATTATGGCATAGTTTTAACCTTTGGCCAGCAGTAGAGTGCTACAAGTTGACAGAAGTATTGTATTAATTTAAAATCATCAGGCAGCATATTGTTAGTTAAGGAAAACCTTTGAAATAAGAACTATCTATGATATCTATGATAGTTTCATCTACGGAAACAAGTTCTAAGGTCGACATAAGGAAACTGATACTCTGAATGAATAATTACGCGAATACCGTTCTCTTGGGAGTATTCATAGAATCGTATTGATCCATGTCACTGAAGTAGGTAATATTCTCGTATTTTATGGATTGAAATGATTTACTTATGGAATATTTGCCTTTTATTTTGTTACCTTGAGATAGCTGCCGCTGAAGATGGTCTCGTACATGCGCATGACCTCTAAGATCTCAGTGATGTCATCCTCCATCAAGTAACACAGCACAGCCAGCGATGAGCAGCACTGAAACATACAGAATACGTTATTTCATAGGTTCTTAAAGAAAGAAAATGATTACTTTTATTGATGAAAAGTGGATCTCAGATGTAATAATAGGCTAGTTGCCCAAAAAAAATGTAATTAGTCCGTCTTTTAGATTATTCAAAAATAAGAAACACGTATTTTTTTATTTGTAAATTAGACCAAAAATGACAAAGATATAGCCTATTAAAGTTACGTGTGACGTCACGATGCGTGGCATTTTTTTCACGCACGGTGACTTCACAGGTAACTTAAATAGGCTATTATCTTTGTTATTTTTTGTCTAATCGAAAAAAGAAAAAATACGTGTCCAATATTTTTTTATAATCCAAAATACGGACTAAATAGAATGTAATTATTTTGACCCTGGAAACTACCCTATTATAGTGTATACCATATAGCCATGTTTACCTCAGTGCGTGTGTCGAGTGAGGCAGACTTGTCAGTGCAAGTGGCAGTGAGTGCGGGCCGCACCTCGCGCACGAAGTCTTCAGTGCCGTCTTCGCCAATCTATAGGGAAAATTAAAACATGTGGATCAAATTTTTAGATCTAGTATAAGCCTCATCCTACAGATTACTTATGTTGATATTCGTTCTTAATCTCCTCAGTATTGACCAGGTACTAAAGGCACGGTAACGCTAGAAATCTACTTTAGACTTGACTTGGAGAATAAAAACTTTTTTGATATAAGAATATATTCTATGGAGTGAGCACAAAAACTAAAGTTACAATGGCAAATCCAACGGGAAGTTTTTGGGATTCTACGAGGATAAAATTCCTATTATTTTAAAATTTGGGAATAAATCCATTTACTGACGGGTGGCGCACATGCTAAGCGGAATTCAGAGATTCTGTGCATCTAGTTTACGGGCAGAAATCTTTGATTAATCACCTGTAAAGCCAACAAAGGTGCAATAGCAGCAGCTGCCTTCCTCTCTCCGTCCTTCCCTCGTCGTAGTGCACGTGACACATGGTCGGCCAGCGTGGCGCGGTACGCAGCCAGCAGTGTGTCCACTGGCCGCCTCTGTAACGCCGCCCGTAGTGACACGAATGCGCCCGCGCGTGCTGCGTTCGCACGCGCGTTTAGCGACTCGATCAGTTCTAGGACCTTTTCTTCGAATTTCTCTTGGATCTCGTTTTCTGTAGAAAGAAAATAGTACTTTTGTAAGCATGATAATAATTTTAGTTTCTTGACCGTTCTTCTCTATAGAGATAATTATACACTTTGGAATGGGAAATGTTATTATGTCTTGTGACTAAGATTCATCATCTGCCTAGCCTTTTCCCAACTATATTGGGGTCGGCTTCCAGTCAAACCAGATGCGGCTGAATATCAGTATTTTACATGGAGCGACTGCCTATGAGACTGAGACTAGGGCTCCGTTATTTTTTTTTACTACAACAAGCAACAAGCCTACTTGAGATAAATGTTTTTAATCTGCAATTTAGTTCGAGGGGTAGGTTTTATTTAAATTTTTATTTCAACATTAGATGTTATCACATTTATGCATGTTATTTTCCAGTAGAAATATGAAAATTTTTAATGACAACGTGCAATTAAATGATACACTGTTATAGTAACATCAGTTGCTTTTATATTTGCAACATCACTCTGCAATCATAGAGTCATCGAGTCATTATATATCAGAATCTCCAGTATTTACTATGACAAGGAAGTCTATAATATCAGCTCTATAGATATAGTATGTTACATAAAGTCTCTTATGTATTAAAATTGTAAATTTGTAAGCTATTTATATAATTCTTATGTTATCTATTATGTAGTAGCGGTCGCACCTGTTGCTAGCGAGATAAAAGAGTAGGTGTTTATATACTGAGATAATACTATAGTATATATTTTAAAAATTACAAACTTACGATAAAGTCATGTAATTATTTCAGAGGGTAATTTTTTATAGACCATTTTAGTCTAGCCCATAACTGGGCAAAGGCTTCCCCATATTTTTTTCAAGTGCTCTTGTCCTGTGCCATTTCAAAGCAGCTCACGATATGCGTCCAGGGGGGGTATTACGACGTACTAAAACTAGGCTTTTTCCAGTTAGTGAACGAGATGGCGCTAGACGACTTGTATAGCTCTGTCACTTTCACTATAAGCCTGGTTTTAAGACGTAATACCCCCCCAGTTTGACTAGCCACATAAAGCAACATATTACTTCTTTTTACCCGACTATGTTTGATTAAGATATTGACCGATATGTATGTGTGTATGTATGTTCGTCTGTTCCCTCTGAACTGCTAAAGTACCAATCATTATTTGCCATTTTTCGTAAATTTTTGAGTAATCAGGTTTTAATTAATTGAAGGTTTTTTTCTACCGATATTAAATTAAATTTTGTGAACGCCTTCTGGTTGGTTTCAGGTTCTCTAGTAATGAATATAGGTAATTAAATTGACTGTAATTCAATTGGTTCACTATTATGCATGTTTATCGCGTTGTATGGCACTGTTTTTATTTATGAATCGTTATCAACACTATTAAAAGTACAGCACGTTTCTTTTCTTAGACTACCGTTGATAACGTGACCTCAATAGCGATAAGAACTAGTAGTTAACAGAACATTCACTTCACAGAAAAAGTTTAAGAATGATGCAGACTATTTGAATTTTGATTTGAGATAAAATATTGATTTCGGGCGTGCGTCCATCAACGAAGATCCTTCCAAAAGAAACTCGCAACTTTGAAATGAATTATAATTGATTCATGATCATTCTTCTGATATGAATATCATTATGAATCACTATGAATCATTCATCATTCCTTTTCGGATTCACGAGGTTTAGAAATACATCGAAGCTTGGGAGAGACTTGACACCAGTTACAGTTGGTGCAGCGGCTGAGCGTTCAACTTCTGCACTGCGTGTCGTGGGTTCGATCACCGTACGGAACAAACATTTGTATGACCTACAATTAGTTGTTCCGGGTTTGGGCGTTTGTGAGTTTAAATGATCGTTAACGCACTGTTGTCATTCACTCTTAGTTCGGGCCCCTAATTCAGTTAATCCCTAAGCTAGGAAACCTCCGAAACTACGAATCTCGTACTAAGAGAGTAGATTTCCTGCAATGGAAAACTTTATAAGACCATGCTACCGTAAGAGTCATAATGACGAACAACTTATTATGATAGACATGATAAACAGTGCTAAAAATATTCCATAGTACATTTTACAACATTATTCAAAATAGGTAACAACCGCCTGTTTCCAAGGTTGGTCGTAACCGCGGCCTGCGGGCTGTGTTATCATTAGTTGTTACCAAAGTTATCATTAGTTGATAACCTTGAAAATAAGCAATCTCGAGAGTTGAAAAAATGTAAACCTATGTTTGTATATGGACGATTTTTTTATCCTGTGTATAATTCTAGTGCTTGCTGGAGTCTACTGTCTAAGCAGGATACCGTGGCACTGGAATGAAGAGGGCAACCGATAGAATAGGGTGAATTTTTGAGCAAGACTGACTGAGGACAGTTTCTTCCGCGTCAATTAAGTCTGAATTTATTTGATGATGTTAACACAAAAAAAAATATTACCAACTTTTTTTCATATTTAGGATCAATCAAACCTATAGTTGAAAATCCAGTGCCAGAATAAAACACCTGGACTAAACGCCTGTCATGTTAACCGTGTTTGATTTTCAACTCTGGGTTTATAGAACTGAAAGTAGAAATTCCATTAGGGCTAAAAACGCGGCGTTCAAGTGTAGCAGCTAAAGATCACACTTCGCACGTGAGTGTATAATTAACATGCTATGCCGAGAAAAATGACATTTGAAATTCCTAGCAGTATGTTGATGTTGGTCTTGTCACGTGTTTGTTACAAATCGCAGTAAAATATATTCACAGCTGTATTTTAGCCAATATTTTTTAATGTTTTATTTACAAGAGCTTGTCGTATTTTCTTGCTTGAATGCGTTGGTTATGTTTTACGGCTATAGACTGCCAAAAATGATGTCAGTCGAATTACAGGGCGTTTTTAAATTGAGTATTTTAAACTCTGGCATTACTAACTATACTAATTGTATTACGCAATTCAAAAACATACTATTCGACGAGCATGCGACGGCTTTTTTTTTAAATTATTTTCTTGGTCACAAAAGCGTCAAAAATACTTAAAAAAACTAGATGGGGCAGATCCCGGAAGGTAACGTGTAATTCTAGTGTCTAAGGACGAAGACTTTAGGACTTTATTAATTGCGATTAAGCTCATTAAATTCTCTAGATGCGTCAGCAAAGTTCCACCTGACTTCTCATTTAACCCCTTAACTGGCGGCAATTTAGGTGAAAGACTTGACATAGAACAAAATTTTATGAAGTTGATTTCGGTCTTTACGGTGTAGTACTAAAGCACTTATACAAAACAAAAGTTTTTTTTTGTTTGTTGTTCTGTATGCGCTAATTTACTTAATTACCAGTCTGATTTGTGTAATTTTTCGAGGAACAGCGAGTATGTACCTAGTACAATATTTTTCACGTCCAATGTGGCAAGGCAAGAGTGTTGAAACGCGTAAGATATTATAAATTATACACGTGCCACAAATTGATGGAATGTAGTGTGACCATTTCACACATTACAACATGAATACGTGTAATTTAGTATTGATAAAGTATAGTTTAATTACAATGTATGTGCACCACTATCTTATTATTCATTCTTTTTTATAGTGTGTTAGTAATTCTGGTGGTGTCGTGATTAACAAGAATCATAAGTGCATAGCAACACTTCCTGTATTGTTTAAAATATATTTTGTGGTTAAAACGGCAGATTTTTCCTTCTTTAGCACTTCGGCTCGTGAATTGGCGATAAATTTTGATTAACGATGCCTATGTCACCACAAAAGTGCTAATAATTTATAATTAAGTTGACATTTACAACCGTGTAGCAGTAACGTTAATTTTCGTGTTGAAAGTGTTAACACAAACGTGTTCTCCCCACCTCCAATTATTATTTTCTGATTAATTTCGTTGCAGGATTCAAGACCGTTATACAGAAGCTTCATTGTTTTAGCGCTTTTCTGGTGGTAGCCACTCTAGTTTTCGGGCTTTTAGAGGCTCTAAACGGCCACGTTTATTAATATTCCTAATGATTCATTTAGTAACGTCATCTTTTTTTATTCATTAACGGTGTGAATGAATTGGAATATAGCTAAGTGCTTGTTTTAGATTGGCAGGAGTTGCAATACTTTAGAAATAGTGCGGTGGGGATGTCCCAAATAATCCATAAGCACCAATCAAGTCTGATGGAATATGAAATGCCCATTGATCAAAGATCATCTCTTTTATCTATGTAACTGATGGATGTCCTAATCGCTATGACATTATTTATTGATGATAAATATTACAAAGTTAAAAAAAATTGGTATATCTTTCAAATCAACCAGATAAAAAGTCCTATCAGAATACGTCACTGCATTGGAGGCAACCATGAAACCGGAGGCGTGAAAATAATCGCTAATATTGCGTATTGCACGTGACGTATACATTTTTATTGCGTCATAAAATCCACACAATACATGTGACGTTCCAAGTAAATAAAACGACATGTAATGTTACATATTTTCTGTACATATAAGATTTTGCACGTCGCAAACTCACAAGTCTAGTGACATATACGTACACGTAATAGGTTTGTGATAACGCGAACCTGTGAGATTTGATTGACTATTTGGTATTGAAAATTCATGAAATAGTTGCTGAAAGAAAGCCCTTCTTTTACATAACTTGGTAGAGTTATTCCATATTGAATGGCCGATGGGGCCGTAAGTTTCTCGAATGGAGACGAGACACCGGCAAGCGCAGCGTAGGACCACAACAAGGTGGACAGACGATCTAATTAAGACCACATAGGATCGCGCTGAATACAAGCCGCTTGCAACCTCCTATTGTAAATCTATAGGGGAGGCCTAATGTCCAGGCTGTCCAGCAGTGGACGTCCGACGGCTAAAATAATGATGATTACATACGAAACTGTTATAAGAAGTCTCTCATGCTAGTGAGTCGACTAGGAAACTATGTGCCAATATTTATTTTTGTTATTATTTGTTTCTGTTTACACCATAGTTATTCAAACTATCGCCAAAATCTTCCGTACGCTTGCCAAGTTTAGACGTAACAATTGTCATAGTCGGAAACTTAGAATGAAGTTTTCGAATGGCGTATACTACAGGCTGTCCCTTTTTGGCATGAATCTGCAAAAAAGGGACAGCATCTTTTGGTACCATAACTACGGACCATAACTGGGAAAACGCAAAATAATGTTGGTAACTTTAAAAGTAAGGATCAAATATTTGCACAATCTTCAAACAGCTAAGTTGACACGATTAATAAATATACCTATTACATCTTCTGTTTCATATATTCATGATCAACAAATGATTCAATTTACGATCAATCAGGAGTTGATAGACCACCAATCAGTTGGAATCTCAAAAACCGACATCACAACCGCGGTCCTGTCTGGCTACAAACAAAATACTGTGAAATAAAAATGCTACTACTGGGACGACACAGGCCTCCTCTCTGTGGATGTAAAATTTCCTTTCAGTGTCTTCTAGCATGTCTCTAATTTCTATGGCATCTTCTATAATGTATGTTGTGTTTATGTATATTTTTGGGTGGTGATATCATCAAATGAGTCCGAACGTGCGGAGTGATAGGAACTGTTGACTCTTCCTGACTAAAATCCATTTCATTTCAAATGCCCTTTGTGTTAAAAAAAAATAGCCGCGGCAAACTTTGACAATCCCGCAACCCCGGTATATGTGCAAACTACATTCGGATTTGTCTTTGCATGAATGATGGTTGACGAAGCTATCGATCTACTTTTGGATCTACAGTTCTACTTTTGGATCATCTACGAAAGTGTACAATGACTGAACAGAACTTCAATAATATTTACTTTTATCAGACTTCAAATCTTCTTGGACCGACGCGTCATAACAGATCTGAAATTCATCTTCTATTTTTGTTGGCTTCGCGACTTCTTCTTTAATAATATCTAGACGAGGTGCATTCCATTTAAAATCTTGTTTTCCTGCTGGATTGTAAATGAAGAATAAAGTGTTACTAGAAGCATAATAAACTGACAATTTATGCCTCTAAATTGATAGAATTTGAATCAATGTCATGTAGGGATAGTCAATATCCCATGTTTAAAATATGATTGGATACGATTCAAGAGCAAATCTTGGGCTACGACAGGGTGACTTACACCAAATAAGTTCTATGCATATGAAAGTTCAATGAATACCACAGAATATATAATAGTACCTAAAGGCACAGAAGGCTTACTCCCAAAAAGAAAACAAACAAATGTAAAATATATGCACGAAAGAATAGAGTCCATTTTTACTTGCACCCGCATCACCCACCTACTTTTATAATAGCCTAAACTTCCCGTGCGCAAGCAAAAATGAACTGAATAGTGGCGCGCGAGAGTTCATTTTAGTTTATCTGACGCCAACGACATTAAAAGGTTACTGTCGGTCAAGCTCAATAGGGTTGCGACTCGCGAGTTTGGGCACAGTTAGGTAGGAATACGTATTTTATGCATTGTTTAATTACATATATATTTATGTTAATTAATATTAACATAAATATATATCACTCCTCATTACCTCCTTAGTCGCAGTGGGCGTCTACCACTTGATTTTGTGCGCTTGGCAAAAAACAGTAGAACCGGAAGTCGCCACTGTGCTCTTTCTCTCTCACTTTGAATGTTTTTTTCACTTATTACGTTAGTTTTATGGCACAATAATAAATCTAACAAACCTGCGGTCTTTGTTTACATCAAATATCAAAGATTTTAAAACGCTGTCAGAAATAAAAATTTTAATTCCGTTTCAACCCGTTCTGGCCAAGCTGTAATGAATTTTTTTTTTTCTCTTAATAAGTTAGTTTTGTGGCACAATAATAAATCTAACAAACCTGCGGTCTTTGTTTACATCAAATATCAAAAATTTTAAAACGTTATCAGAAACAAAAAGATTAGTTCCGTTTCAATCCGTTCTGGCCAAGCTGTAGTCATAACTTTAAAGATCGATTGTTATCGTTTAGGAGCTCGTGGCTAAATAATCACAGCCGCACAGGCCGATCTTCCGTTAAGCCGCGCTTGTCGAGGTTGGTCTGTGGATGGGTGACCATCTGTCATAGCGAGTTTCCTCCGTGCCTCGGAAAGCACGTAAAGCCGTTGGTCCCGACTGTCATTTGTAGATCTTTGACAGTCGTTACTGTTAGTCAGAAGCTCTAAAGTCTGACAACCAGTCCTATCATGGGGTATCGTATTACCCAGTTACTGGGTTGTGGAGGTCCGACAAGCAGTCGCTCCATGT
The DNA here is from genome assembly GCA_036375495.1 of Agrotis segetum. Taxonomy (NCBI): domain Eukaryota; kingdom Metazoa; phylum Arthropoda; class Insecta; order Lepidoptera; family Noctuidae; genus Agrotis; species Agrotis segetum. Next base: position 659,539 of record JAQSVV010000041.1, read on the forward strand.
AAAATACTGATATCCAGCTGAATCTGGTTCGACTGGAAGCCGACCCCAATATAGTTGGGAAAAGGCTAGGCAGATGATGGGCCCCGTGTTGCGTGTCTTTGTAGGTAAGTAGGTAAAAAAGTCGCGAAGAGAATTACGATCGCTGACCTTGAATGCGTAGTGTAGCCATTTTCTGAGTTTGAACGTGTCTAAACAATAACGTAAACATCTTCCTACTTTCTACCGATCATAATTCGACCTACCCGTATTCAGCTTAGGTGAGTGAGAGTGATGTCAGGTTTGATAATCGTCTATTTTATTTATCTTGGTCGTCTTGTAGGCCAAATTTATAACCTACCTAATCATGCTTAACTGATCATGATTACTAGCCGGTACTTGAATGACATTAATAAGCACGCCACAAGCAGGTAGATAGTTTTTGATCATTATTAAATATGTACTACATAGATAAATATTCACTTTTTTTCTTACCTTTCGAAATCACGCGGTAGTGTATGAAACGTGAGGCTCCTATCACTGTCATTATTTAAACAACCAAACGTTATGCAGTATATTTTTTCCTCATCATATATATTTTTTTTAAACGCATGCGTAAATTCAACCAAACACCAAACTTAAATATTATTATAAGTAAACGCGTGCGTAGTGGGCGGCGCGCGGCAACCGACTAAATGTCCACTCCGAAGTGGTCCCCGCCAATGCTTGCAGTTTTATACCTACACTGCGGAGTGAGCCAGGCCTGTGAATACTTAAACCTTTTTGTTCTAGTGATGAATTGCTGTCGTGTCTAACTTTCAAAGAGTCAATATTATGTCTGTAATATCGTTATTTTCCCAGCGGTGTGGGTTGCTGTATCCTAGACGAAGCAAATGCTACTTTTCATCAACGCAGGATACGATTCATTTCCATTCAAAGGCAATAAGATGTTGAGTGATTCGAATATGAGTTATCATTATTGTTCGCAGACGGTATTAAATTCTTCTGGAATATTACAATTGTCGTTTTGGACTTGATGTAGGTGCAATAAATAGCTGGTGTTTTCAAAGACCAAAAGATTACCTACATTAATTCTATGTAGTTTATAAATTGTTATTGGACACTTCCTTCAGTGAATTACTATAATGATTTTTCATGACGACTTTCTGTGAGTTCTTTAATCGATACTATTTGTAGTGTGTTATAAAGCCATGTATCTAGGTGCTTTTACATTTATCTGTATTGACGTTACGACGTAGCATTCACGGCAGAAAATGGTCTTTCATAGTCTTTTTTTTATTCCGGCGACTAAATGGACAAGTAAAAATGTCAAGACTGACTTAAATGCTATTACAATCCATGCCAGTTTGCCATTTGCACGTGTCAATATGATCTTAAAAAAAAAACACATTTTACTTTCTGTGAGCCAATATTTTAGAGCACGAAATGCTAAATGTATGCGATCAATATCATTTCGACCAACCTTGATATAGGAATAGATCGTACAGTTAACCACAAAATTATAATATGCTACATGTTATCAATTAACGATATTTTATCGAAGTAGGTATCGTGGATCATTTGTATAATGCTACTACAGTGCAACCACTGGTGCATATGCGGTTGAGTCTACAGTATATTTAAGAACAAACCTGCGTCATCATGGTTACTCCTGAGATCTGACTGGCCCGAAGTCTCCGAGAAGTTGTCTCCGATGGTCATATCGATGCCGGCATCCTCGTCAGAGGAATACGCCTGCTCTGTTCTTCTGTGCTCTGAAAGAAATAATAGTATCCTTAATATTGGAAGCTATTAGATGTTGGGTGGTCATATGACTAGGGTAGCTGTTGAAACTTCCCCTGCGGTTATCTCCAAAATTTTGTATTGTAAATGTATAATACAAAATGTAAATATACGGAAGAGGAAGAGGTTTCGTTGCCCGATGATCTTGTATGTGTGTGTGTTTTTTTTGTCAAATCGTGATTTCTTTCCGTAACAATTTACCAGTACTATCATATTATAACTATTAGATTCCCCGTAATATTGGGGCAAAGGCGAAGGGGCTGATTCAATCCCTGAACAGAACATTAATACTCGTATGATGTGCCAGCCGACTACGACGTGTGTTCCAGGACTGGGTGATTGTGTATGTGAATTTCAATGTTTAGAAGCAACTATGATTCAGGAGAAGTTTCTAGTGTGGATAAAAAACTCGGATTTGTTAAAGAACATATTTAGGTAAACATAACAGCCAAAAAGAGGGCGTTTTTGTTATGTAGGCAATTAAAGTAAAAAAAGCTACTACTATGAAATAAGGTCAGTCATCGTGTGGGTGTCTCCCGCCCCCGCCTCCGGGGGTAGTGCTGTGACGTCACGTTTCACAACCCACTCAAGGTTACCGCCGTGTTATAGTGACGTCATATGTCACAGGCTCACAGCGTAGGCGTTCCCGGGAACTAGAGTTGGCAGATTCCGGGAAACATTATTGGCACGTGGTGGTTTATGAATGGTGTCGCAGGGTGAAGTTTGTTATGTAGGTACCTACTGCAAGATTGTGTGACCTCATTTTACTAAGAGTTAGACAAGTATGTTGTCATACGACGTCCTAAATGTATCGGGGAATTTTGATTTACTCTTGACATAAAGCAGAGAAGACTCTGGTATAAAAACCAGACATAATAGGGGTAGGTAGGTATATCAGCGTGACGGCTAGTCACTTTGGACTACGCTCAGGTGCTGGTTTATAAATTGCTTAGGGCTGGTGTGCCCCGTGGTCATAGAAGGCCCTCCTCAACCAATACCAATTCTGACGGGGCCCTAATAGAGGGTCAAAAGCTTGCCGGGGTCGCGGAATGGTCTAAGCAGGTAACCGTGATCCTGGTAAGTAAAGGGCAATTGAAGGAAGACGGTGGCTTTTAGTTAATACGAGGCAACCTTCATTGATGACAATGGACAATGTTAACGAAGACAGTTTTTTTGACTAACTGCTAATTTATTTATTGATTAGGGAGTTTCTAGCAGAATCCTAATCAACAAATCTCCTAGTATTAGCCCAGGCCCTTGCGACGGAAGTTTGTCTGATCTAAATTAGAACTCATTAAATACTCTTTAGACAAGTATTCATGACAATGCGAGTGTTCGATCGACCTGAAGTATACCGCATTACAAGGTCCCACTCGCGTTCTGTCGCCGTTACAAAGTTGCAGCAATATGTTGCTGCATTGAAACTGACTTTACAAGGACTTGATGTGACCTTGTTAGGTGGGCATTTGAGTAAATACTGCAGCCTCATACAATGTGTTTTGCTTAATTTTTTCTTCTAGTTTAAATGTATATACCTAATATGTTATGTCATCTGGATTCATAGGTATTTTGGGAAATATGCTCTAGCAATAATAAATGTAACATGAATGAAAAGGAAAACAGACTAATTAAACCACAGAGAGTGACAAAGAAATATACGGTTTAGGCGCAAAATCCGCATACCCCTAATTTTAAAAATGGCAACTGTGTCGCAAAGGACAAGTTTTATTATAGCAAATTCTAGAAATGGTTTTTTTTTACAATTTAGAAAACTTGCCAATTTGAGAACTTGTCCTTTTGCGCCTCTGTTGCCGTTTTGCCAATTAACCTTTTTGCTCCTAAACCAAATTTGTCAGGAAAAATATGTTTGCAGGTATGGTAATTTTCTTTTTAATCAAGGATTTCCTTCCACCTTAGAAATCTTAAATGCACAGAGGTAAATACATACTTTAAGAATTCAATTAGTTAATTTTACTGTTAATTTTTTTATATATTTTCAAAGTTTTTAGTATCATGTTGTGTAACTTCGATAAATCTTATCTTTTTTTAAAGCAAATAACAACTGACCGACTACATTAGTAATAAAAAATCGCCACATAATATTAACATTCCAAGCTGCAACGGAGAACTGTGTCAGTGGGGCGCCATTCACATTTCACCATCTATCGTTACTAGAGTTACATAACTTGTGACCTTACTACTAAATAGAATGTGTGAACAAAATGTCTAGGAAACTTCTTGGTTTGATGGGAATGTATGGATGTATGAATGGATATTGGTTTGTTTGTTAGTTAAGAAAAAAAACATTTTATTTTCTTGATTTGGAATGTGAAATTACTTTTTTGAATAACTTAATGAGCTACCAAACGATCTAATTAAAACGGATTTAAATTATTATTGTAATTACATTTATGTAATATAAATTATTTTGGTCTTGGTTTGCTGATTAAATAATTTAGTTTTAATTATAAGTTGTTACTAAATTACTTTTAGAGTAAAACTGTCTATGACATTTTTCCTTTGAACTACATTTCGGTTGCAATGATACAAATACAACCAATAGCAGGAGATATTGGTTGTATTGCTAAGGTTGTAACCAATGTCTTCCTCTTATAAACTTTATTTACTTTTACAATATGAATAGCATTAGACTGTAATACTGTGTTCACAATGGCAAAAATGGCTGTGTCATCTATCTACTGAAGTTGTTTGAAACCATAGGTAATTATTATGAAATGTATGGTCTTTTAATTCAATGTTTATAATTATATTAGCAATAAACTCCTTATATTAGGCTCATATTATATGAAGCAGTCTTTTTTATGTTTAGGATCTATTGTAGGGCTACGGTATCCTGGGGCAGGGTTGTCTTGGCGGTGTCATTGGACATCTCCAAAACCTTCAACACCCTGCTCTGGAGTTGCATCAGGGAGGCACTCAGTAGTGCTCAAAAACAAAATATCTGTTCAGTAAAACCAAACTTTCTCTTATCTCTTCTTACAGTTTGTTATTTATTGTTTATCTGTATGAGACATGCATTGTTGAGGAAGGTATTTGTAATACTTTTAATATATTGCATAGGAAATGTAAATGATTAACATTCTTACAACAGATTCTGATGTAATGATTTCTTTTAGTTATTTCTTTGAGCCATTCATCTCAAAATTTTTGTTCTATTTTTAAACAGAAAATCTTTTTTTTATGTGAATGACTGAAACTTATGAGATGTAAAACTATACATAAACATTTTTAGACTGTGACTTAATATTGAATTTGACATTGAAAAGTATCATATGAGGCCAAACTGTTTACATAATATTAGCCGATAAAAATGATAAATTGGTGGCAGATAGTTTACTGATGAGATATTTTACCTAATTATAGTCATTAGTCTTATTATCATCAAAATCGGCCTTGAGACTCCTTTTAATGTTTTTCGATATTCCTCATAGTTTCAGATATACCTAGCCATCTATGGCCAGTTGGAGAATTCACCTTGTCTTGTATAGACTTTTTTTAAGCTGGTTGTTGGTGCAACATGTTTTCTTCTTCCCCTCTATCAGACGTCAAAGCATCACATTTACTCCTTTTACACTAATATCATGCCTCACACAATCCATCCATCTTTTCTTTGGCCTTCCACTTCCTCTCCGTCCATCAACATTCATAGCCATTAGTCTCTTAATTTTTTGCAGACTATTTTAATAAATATGTTAGATAGAACCAGTTTCACCAGAAAACTATTTTATATAGAATTATCATTATGTCCTTGATATTTAATGGCCCAGGTAGTGATGTAATGACATTTTAACGAGGTTGCTGTTCGATTTAAATCTATGACAAAAGTATTACATACAGAGCTTAGATTTTTTTTAAATAATGATGAGTATTAAGAATCGGAAACAGTCATTGGGTATAGTCAGGGTCGCCCTGGTAGTAAAACAATTACATTTATAATAATAAATGATTTGATTTTTCAATAAATTACTACTTTAATTTTATTCTTTGAACATGTGGTATTATTTTTACAAAAATCTACATGGCTGTATGATCTCTTTGGAGCTATTATTTATTTTATTGTGAAAACAGATGGTATTGAGACAAAATCAATTGTAACATTGATATGAAACTGTCTATTGAGAGTGCAACATTGTAGCACTTCCTATTCACTACAATATAATGCCAGACCTACACAAACATACATAACACATACTAGGAACTCTTAAATTATATAATATAGTACTACTACTAACTACTAGCATAATAAATTGATGTTTGCAAGGCCAATCAGTATCTGAGTGATAAAGAGTCCAAACGTCAAGCAAACACGTTTATAATTATTTGTGGACAAAGCATGACCATGTTGAAATTTCACGTGTGGGTACGGCAACGTGAAAGTAAAGATATCGAGACGGGAAATGAAATGCTGCAATGACTAGTCAAATACTAGGATTTGACAAACATATGGTGCTTAACAACCCCCAGGTTATTGGCATCAAGTGTAACGACCGTGAGCAAATATAAGTAAACGTCACACGTCCCGCGGAAAGTCCGCCGCCACAAGGTCGCCGCGTGATCTCATTCTTGGCGGAACCCGAGCTCCACGCACCACATAACCAAACTAAATACACTTTTTATGTCATAATGAGTGGAGACTTACCGTATTTTCCTTTCTTCTTTCCTTTAGGCATTGTGGATGATGTCTTTTCCAACGAATGTAACTTGCGATATCCGTTAATTTATTATTCACTATTTATTTGAACTAAGTATCTCACTTAATCAAGACGGAGAAAAGTTCAATATATCAGTTCTTGTGGAACGATTTGGGCACTGAATGTAACATAAAACTAAAATTTCAGAAAAACTTTTTAACATGTTTAACCGTGTAACATGCACACTCTAGAGTACTCCGTGGTTTGCGCAGTGCGCTGTCACTTCATGTGAGGTGGGGGAAAATTACGCCATCTTTGATTTTAGTGTTGCCACCATGTTAAACGTAAATTACCCATTTTGCTTTATTTAAGTAACAAAGATATTTGATTAGACAGTACGAAATATAATGGTAATTTTAAAATATTAAAACAAGTATTAAAGGATAATTCAAATCATTTAATGAACGATTTTCAGCCCACATTTTATTTTTAGGCATTTAAGAGTGTGTTGAAATATTCCCATAACTTATAGATATTTATCAATAGTGGTAACTTAATTAGCGCGCACGCGTCACGGCGCGTCATTTCAAAACACTTTTCGAAGAAAAAAATGAATGCGTCAGTCAGCATTGTCAATAAATCTGTGTGGCAATGTTGTGAAACTTATTGTTACATGGATTTATTTCGTTGTGTGATTATAATCAACAGAAATGTTGCAAAAAAAATGATATCAATAATCTTTCAACACAATTACTTAGGTAGGGCGTGGTATGGTTTATGAGCGTTATTATTTATTAAAAATCCATTTTCCAAACATAGAAACTCACATAAACAAACGCCAGGACCCGAAGCAACTACTTGTATAACATACAAATATTTGCTCCGTGCGGGAATCGAACCCGCGACACGCAGCGCAGCAGTCCTATCGCTCAGCCACTGCGTGAACATAATATTTTCAAAGGAAAACAGAAGAAGGCTCGGCGTGGAGCGTTTAATTTAGGTTTTTAGGAAGATAAAAACTATCTGATAACAAGGGCTTCCCGCCTGGCTACCAAAAATAATGCCTGGTAGCCTACCATATGAACTCTTAGAGGGTAAGTCTTTAGGCTTCGGGAAAGAGATAGCGCTAGACGACATGTATAGCTCTGTCTCTTTTCCACAGCCTAAACTCGATCGCGTTAAGAGCTCGTGGTCACATGGACAGATTTATTGATCTCTGATCTCAACTGCTTCGTTGCAGTGATGTGTTCGCTGATTTAAAAGTTTCGTAGGATTGTTACGAGTGGCACGTAGATGTAGTCCAAATGAATTAAGGGTGCTTGTACATGGCGCATGTAACCCCCGCGGGTAACCCGCATCTTTACTTGCGCGGTTTACATGCGCCGTTCTATAACCTAGGCGTTTATCACCAAAGAGTGATATAGTAGGCCTTTAAACGTAACCACTGTGACTGCATGTACTATAAACGTTTAAAACAAAGCATTTTGGTTCTATAAGATTAAAGAGCATTTAAGTTCTATATATAGCTCTTAGAACGCTTACAGGGCCAAACAAAAGAATCTTTAAAGTGTTGCTCTGTAATATAAATGAAAAAAACGATTTTGGTACTATTTAGTACTATAGACAACCTTACTGACACTTTTATGTATCTATTTTGCTCTAATAATGCGTCAAAATAATTTTTACACTACTAGGACTGTAGCAGTATTGAAAACGCTATTACAGGATCAATTTGCACTATAAAAGTACCTTACACAACCATTACGTATTACAGGATCAATTTGCACTATAAAAGTAACTTTCACAACCATTACGTAATCGTTTAGCTTCATAAAAGCTCCCTCAACATCGCTAAGGGGCTAGTTCTGTAAAAATCATGAAAACTCTTCTATAGTACTAAATATTTTACTAACAATTGCTAAATCTTAAATTCAAATAGCTCTTAAATTGAGTTGGTGTTACTGAAACGAGACTAAAGCGTGACATAAAAACACTGAAATTGATCATAAATGGACTAATTGGACCTTTAATGGCTTTTCAGTAACAATTACATCACTAGTATTTCTTAATGTCGATTGTGACGCGCTCTTTTTGATCGACTCGTGGCTTTAGATTGCTACATCTACAATCCCAAATTATGCCCTAGTGTGTATTTAATGCAACTCCATCAAAGAAATTTATTTTGACTTCACTATTTTATATTTGAACAAGGACCCCTAATTAGAAAATATGGCCGCTATTTTCTGCCGCGATTAGTAGCACAGCTGGAGGCAATGTGTACTATAGAATCCGTATTCGGGACAAGTCCTTATTTTATTAATTAAAATTTAATTAAAACACGAAAATAATGAGGGCGCATTGTCAAATTCGAAATCAGCATAATGATTTTAACGATACAATTATTTTCGCAAGTGCAAGTTATGGCAGTTATGGCAGAGTTGCATGTATTTTTTATTACAATGATATACGTTAGGCAACATGGCAAATGATATGAATCTTAACTTTTTTTTTTTGTTATTTTGAGGAGCACGACTGACACAACACGAACAAAAAATTATGAATAATATAAGTGTCAGGAAAGATCTCTCAACACGCTTACAGTGCAAAATAGCACTTAAAACATGTTTTGGTTACTTTTATAGTGCAAATTCGTGACATTATTGCACTTGTGGCTCTATTTTAGTACACACGGCTACACATCAAGCTATACCAAACCAATGTAAACTGACCGTTCATTGTGCGAAAAGATCATGTAAAGCGAGGCCAAGATAATCTGGTTTTGTATAGCTTGATGTGTAGCCGTCTGTACTAAAAAGCGTTTCACTACACTTTTACATCTCAACTATCCAGCTGATTTATCACCGTGAGAGCCTTTATGTAATGTTTATAGAATAAATTAGTGATAAAACTGGGGCCTATTCGGCGTTTTGTAAACGTTTACAACATCGTTACAGTACTAATCGTGGAGCTTTTTAGCACGCTCCAAAACGTTCTCAGGTCTATAATAGTACCAATTTTTGTTACTTGGGACCCTAAAGGATCCATTATTAATAACTATAATATAAAAAAAAACAATTGCTGTCCGTTAGTCTCTTTGATAATTTGGCTAATTTTTGTTTTGAATTATTTTTGGAAATCCAAGAAAGGTTTATAGGGTAATTTTGAGGCGGTAGGTACGAAGTTTGCCTGGTCAGCTATTAGAAAAATAAATAAAATATACCGAACAAAACGCGCGTGTAGTTTGAAAGTTTTGTTAGCGTGATAATATAATCAAATGAATCTTCCCACTCACACACAGGGCAGGACGGAAGGGACTAACAGACTTGTGCTGACTAAAATACGCGGTCCTTCAATAGGCCTTTACAAGGGCGTCGCCAGCCGATGGCGCAGGGGGGGGCAAGTTGACTTTACCTACTACAAATCATACTTTTCTCATTCTCTATGAATGAGAAAAATAGGTATGATTTGTAGGTAAAGTCGACAACACATGAAGCTTTTCACTTGTACTACGAGCCTCACATCTACAGCGATTGTAATAACAACAGAATCTTAGTGCTATAAACATATATATTCTGTGACAGTACAGAGTCCAATGTGTAAAGCTACACAAGCACGAGCTCTTGACTATGCAATAAAAAACTTGTAAATAAGTTATAATAACATTTATTAAAAAAATAGAATAAAAAGGAGTTTGAATTTGAACGGGAATTAGTGTTCAAGGCATGAACTTCACGCAAATCAACTGAAAGACTTAGGACTTTGGTTGCATTATATTTGGCAACTTTTTTAGAATGTCTAGAGGGGGGCAGCTGCCCCTCCCTGCCCCCCCTTGGCGACGCCCTTGGGCCTTTACTCCCGTTAGCCCCGTGACCCTAGCCTAGCAGGCTTTGGCCCTCTAAGGGGGGCCCCGTCATTGTGCTGTCAGCTCTTTGAGGCGCGCGTGGAACACAACGCGCCGTTGACCTAGGATGAGTTGTCGACCCAGGGGTTTTAAAGTTGGTAGAGCTTTGAGGAGCCAAGATGAACGTCCCGAAGTCCCTGAGTTTGGGATATGAACCAGCTTTCAAGAAGGGTGGGGAAGGCAGGTCCTATCAATAACAATAACGTCATCCCGCCAGCCCCCTTCTATCATCGCACCATTTATTATATTACCATCCTTACCTTATTGGTATGCCACCAATTCGCACTAAGCGTTTCCAAACGTCTTTAATGCGGACAGCGAAGGAGTGGAACTCTCTGCCTGCGTCTGTGTTTCTGAACGCATACAATCCTAATCTCTTCAAAGTTAAGGTGATTGCTTAAATATAAAAATTATCTAAAAATCTATATATAAAATCTAACTACGATGCACCTTTTCTATGTGAGAATTGATGGAGCGAATTTTTTGATAATTTTTATATTTATAAGTTATACTAACTTGTTATTACCGCAACACATTATATTATATAAAGCTCGATTACCACTCACTCACTCACTCACTCACTGATTGACATAATTGTTCTCCCAGATGGTGAAGGGGAAGGTGGGTATATTTTGACAGATTCGTAAACAAGTAACTCCCGTGAGTATGGGAAAAATCCCAAACCTCCCCTTTTCGACCCCCCTCTCCCCCCTCCCCATCGTATCTCGGAAACTAAGAGACCCGTGTTTTGTTTTTTTACGGATTCGTATAGAGGGGGCTCGGAAACGTAAAAATCATTTTTTAGAATCCCCCCTCCCCTTTTCCCTTTCTCCCCCCTTTAGGAGGATCTCGGAAGTTAACAGACTTGCAACAGTTTTTTTTTCAGATTCATGTCAAGGGCCCCATAGTTGGTCAAAATCATTTTTCAAAACTCTCGCCTCTCCCCCCCTTCACCCCTCCCCCCGTCGTATCTCGGAAACTAAGAGACCCGTGTTTTGTTTGTTTACGGATTCGTATAGAGGAGGCTCGAAATAGTAAAAATCATTTTCAAAGATCCCCCTTGCCCCCCTCCCCCCCCCTTTAGGGGGATTTCAAAAAAGACTTGGAATATTTTTTTTTTCAGACTCGTGTCAAGAGGTCCAGAGTATATCAAAATCATTTTTCGAAACTCACCCCTCTCCCCCTCTTCACCCCTCACCCCATAGCGGTAAAGCGAAGCGTAGGGATGTGGTCTCGATAGCTTTCCGGTGGTAGGTAGGTCCTGAGTGGAGCGAACCTGTGAGACCGAGTGGAGCGAAGGGGGGAGGTGGCGAGCGAAGCGAGCCGGCGACCTCCGTAGCGTAATGAAGGTTGAGCGGGTGAAGCGTAACTCGCGGGTGACGCTGACGACAAGCAAACTTACAAGTAACTCTCATTAGTAGAGCAAAAGTACCAAGCCTCCCCTTTTTGCTCCCCCCCCCCCTCCCAATCGTATCTCAGAAACTATGAGACCCGTGTTTTGTTTTTTTATGGATTCGTATAGAGGAGGCTCGGAAAAGTAAAAACCATTTTTCAAAGTCCCCCCCCCCCCTTGGCTCCCTTCTCCCCCCTTCAGGCGGATCTCAGAAGAGATTTGGAACATTTTTTTTTTCAGATTCGTATCAAGGGGCCCAGAGTATGTCAACATCATTTTTCAAAATTCACCCTATTCCCCCCCTTCACCCCTCCCTCCATCGTATCTCGGAAACTAGGTAGCGTAGGGAAAAGGTCACGATACCTTTCCGGTGGTAGGAAGGTTCTGAGTGGTGCGAACCTGCGAGACCGAGTGGAGCAAAGGGGGGAGGTGGCGAGCGAAGCGAGCCGGCGACCTCCGTAGCGTAACGAAGGTTGAGTGGGTGAAGCGTAACTCAGGGGTGACGACAAGCAAATTTACAAGTAACTCTCATGAGTAGGGCAAAAGTACCAAGCTTCCCCTTTTTGGCGTTTCCCCCCCCCCCTCCCAATCGTATCTCAGAAAGTAAGAAACCCAGGTTTTATTTTTTTACGGATTCTTATAGAGAAGGCTCGGAAAAGAAAAACCCATTTTTTCAAAGTTGCCCTTTCCCCCCCCCCCTTAAAGCGGATCTCAGAAGAGACTTGGAAAATTGTTTTTTCAGATTCACATCAAGGTACCCGGAATTGGTCAAAATGATTTTTCTAAACTCCCCCATTTCCGCCTCTTCACCCATCCCCTCATCGTATATCGGAAAAACTATGTAGCGGTAAAGCGAAGCGTAGGAATGAGGTCACGATAGCTTTCCGGTGGTAGGTAGGTCTTGAGTGGAGCGAACCTGCGAGACCGAGTTGAGCGAAGGGGGGAGGTGGCGAGCGAAGCGAGCCGGCGACCTCCGTAGCGTTACGAAGGTTGAGCGTGTGAAGCGTAACTCGCGGGTGACGACAAGCAAACTTACAAATAACTCTCATAAGTAGGGCAAAAGTACCAAGCCTCCGCTTTTTGGCCTCCCCTCCTACCCTCCCTATCGTATCGCAGAAACTAGGAGGTGTGTTTGGTGTTTTTTACGGATTCGTATAGAGGAGGATCGGAAAAGAAAAAAACATTTTTTTCAAAATCTCCCCTCTTCACCCCTTTCTCCCCCCTTTAAGTGGATCTTTTTCCTTTATTTTCTCTTGGAGCCCAGAGTATAATGTCAGAATCATTTTTTAAAATCAGAATGAAAATCAACATGGGAGTCGTTTTCATGGTTTTCGAGGATGCTAAAGCCGATAGTAAGGTCAAAATCCAAATCCAAGATGGCGGCTGCGACAATTTTCGATTTTTTCATCATGGATGTCGTTTTCATGGTTTTCGGGTATGCTAAAGCCGATGGTGGGATCAAAATCAAAATCTAAGATGGCGGATGCAATCATTTTCAAAATGTTCATCATTGGAGGCGTTTTCATGGTTTTCGAGGATGCTTAAGCCGATAGGGTGGTCAAAATCAAAATCCAAGATGGCGGCTGCGATAATTTTCGAAATGTTCATCATGGGAGTCGTTTTCATAGTTTTTGAGGATGCTAAAGCCGATGGTGAGGTCAAAATCAAAATCAAAGATGGCGACAGCAAAAAATTCAAAGATATCATCATGGATGTCGTTTTCATGGTTTTCGAGGGTAATAAAGCTGATAGTGAAGTCAAAATCAAAATCCAAGATGGCGACTGCGATCATTTTCGAATTGTTCATCATGGGAGTCGTTTTCATGGTTTTCGAGGATGCTTAAGCCGATAGTGAGGTCAAAATCAAAATCCAAGATGGCGACAGCAAAAAATTCAAAAATATCATCATGGATGTCGTTTTCATGGTTTTCGAGGGTAATAAAGATGATAGTGAAGTCAAAATCAAAATCCAAGATGGCGGCTGAGCTATTTTTTGAATTGTTCATCATGGGAGTCGTTTTCATGGTTTTCGAGGATGCTAGAGCCGATAGTGAGGTCAAATCAAAATCAAAGTTGACGTCTGAAAAAAAAATTCAAAGTTTTTATCATGGATGTCGTTTTCATGGTTTTCGAGGATGCTAAAGTCGATAGTTAGGTTAAAATGAGAATCTAAGATGGCGGCTGCGATAATTTTCGAATTGTTCATCATGGGAGTCGTTTTCATGGTTTTTGAGGATGCTAAAGCCGATATGTTGGAAACCACGGAGGACATAAACGACGTCACCGAAGGCCTGCTGCGTGTCATCGAGGTGGGCTGTAAACATTTTCGACCGATCAGGAATGGACGTAAGTCGGTGCTTACCAGCGAGACTCTGGCACTGATGAGGAAACGATGAGAACTCACAAATGCCACACAGGCTGAGAGTCAGTTACTTAACAGGGAGGTCAAAAAGCAGTCCAGACGCGATACTCGGAGTGCAAATACTCGAATTATAGAGCAAGCTTTAGCTCGGAATAAAGGCACGCAGGTATTTGCCAAGCCCAAAAAAAAATATTAAAATAAAATAAAAGCGCAATACCTCCCGCTGTCGCCTGACAAAAGCTCAGAACATCACAAGACACTACCGTCACCTCAAAGCCAGAGAATTTCGCTGAAGTCGAAAATTTCTACGGAGACTCGATATGCTTAAAAAACTTGCCCACCTCAGGCCCACGGCGTGGATGACCAACGGGCCAAACTGACACGCCATCTCACATACGAGCTTCCCGACATTGAAATGGGTGTGGTTGAAATGGCTCTCAGGCAGCCTCACCACAACAGAGCTCCAGGGGATGACGGAATAACCATAGAGCTGTTCAAGGCAGGAGGAATACCTATCTTGACAGAGCTTGTAAAGCTCTTCAATTCCGTCATCCACACTGGCATAACACCGGAGGGATGGCATTTTTTTTTTTAGGTGGTATAATCATCAAACTGGTCCTCCCGCCCTGGGCGGGGCAGAAGGGACTGTCAGACTCTTACTGACTAATATCCACCCGTGTTCCTTCCTATGCCCTTGACGTTCTGGTTAAGAAAAAACCCTCGACCCCAGCAGGCATTTGGCGCGAAACACGACGCGCCACCGACCCGGGCTTGATCCTTCGGACGGCGAGCTACCCATCACTCACCGTCTGCAAGCCCGCTCCGCCGCTGCGCCCTCTGCTAATCAGAGGGACACGCGTTGGAGCGTCCACATGACAGGCTATTCGCATACGGGCAAAGAGACCACTTAGGCACACAGTGCTTAAGAAAGAATTTTTGCCCGCATCCCGGGGTGCACCGGCCCGAAAAACTGGTCTTCCCCCCGGACGTATCCGAGAAGGTATCCGGAGGCATTGCATGGGAGAGTGGTAGTATTATTCTTCAAAAAGTGGCATAAGGCGCTCCTTAAAAACTACCGCCCCATCTCACTTCTGAGCCTTATCTTTAAGCTGTTCTCGAGGGTTATTTTAAATCGTCTTACCCGAAAGTTCGATGACTTTCAGCCACCGGAGCAGGCCGGGTTTCAAAAAAGCTACCGCACCATAGACCACATACACACCCTTAGGCAAGTGATTCAAAAGACCTAGGAGTATAACCAGCCTCTGTGCCTAGCGTATGCGGACTACGAGAAGGCTTTCGATACCGTCGAAACCCGGGCTGTTCTGGAGTCCGTGCAGAGATGCCTCATCGACTGTCGCTACTTTGAGGTGATGAGATGTCTGTATAAGGCCGCAACAATGACCGTCCAAGTATGAGAACAGAGCACAAAACCAGTCCAACTGCGTCGAGGGTAAGACAAGGAGACGTCATCTCTCCGAAACTGTTTACAAACGCGTTGGAGGACGCTTGGTTGAAAAGGACGAGGTGTTAATATCAATGGTCAGTAAATCTCACACCTCCGATTTGCGGATGATATTGTCATCATAGCAGAGCCTCTGCAGGAGCTGGAAGAAATGCTGAATAGCTTGAGCGATTCTTCAAGGCGTGTGGGTCTCGGAATGAATCTGGCTGGACAAAACCAAAGTCATGTTTAATGGTCATGTCACCCCGAGACCTGTAATCGTGAATAATGCTGCCCTCGAGGTTGTGCAAGAATACATTCATCTAAGCCAAAGTGTACAACTGGGCAGGCACAACTTTGAGAAGGAGGTAGCTAGAAGAATACGCTTGGGTTGGGTGGCATTCGGGAAGCTGCGTCATATCTTTGAATCATCGATCCCACAATCCCTTAAAACCAGGGTTTACAACCAGTGTAGGACACACTGGTTGTAAACCATGGACTATCGGACCCGTAATGACTTACGGAGCCGAAACGTGGACACTTACCATCGGCCTGGTCCACAAAAAATTAAGTTGCTCAGCGTGCAATGGAGAGAGCAATGCTCGGGGTTTCTCTGGTGGATAGAATTCCTAATGAAGTCATTCGCCAGAGAACCAAAGTAACCGAAAAATTGCACTTAGAATCAGCATGCTGAAGTGGAAGTGGCCCGGGCACGTCTTGAGACGGACAGACGGCAGATGGAATGTATGTAATAATGGAATGGACGCGAATGGGCAAACGTAGTGTAGGACGCCTTGCTGCAAGATAGGTCGATGATTTAAGGAAGGTGGCTGGCAGTGGATCGCTAAATAATTACAGCCGCACAGTCCGCTCTATCGGGTTAAGCCGCGCTTGCCGAGATTGGTCTGTGGATGGGTGACCATCTGTCATAGCGAGTTTCTTCCGTGCCTCGGAAAGCACGTAAAGCCGTTGGTCCCGGCTGTCATTTGTAAATCTTTGACAATCGTTACTGTTAGTCAGAAGCTCTAAAAGTCTGACAACCAGTCTTACCATGGGGTATCGTATTACCCAGTTAGTGGGTTGTGGAGGTCCGACAGGCAGTCGCTCCATGTAAAATACCGATATCCGGCTGAATCTGGTTTGACTGGAAGCCGACCCTAATACAGTTGGAAAAAGGCAGGCAGAATGCTGGCAGTGGATGGATGCGGGCTGTCCAGGACAGGGATGGTTGGCACTCTTTGGGGGAGGCTTACGTCTAGCAATGAACGGCAATAGGCTGATGATGATATAAAGCTGATAGGAAGTCAAAATTAAAATCGGAGATGGCGGCTGCTATTTTTCGAAATTTTTATTATGGAAGTCGTTTTCATGGTTTTCGAGGACGCTTATGCCGATAATGCGGTCAAAATCAAAATCCAAGATGGTGGCTGCGATAATTTTCGAAATGTTCATCATGGGAGTCGTTTTCATGGTTTTCGAGGATGCTAAAGCAAATAGTGAAGTCAAAATCAAAATCCAAGATTGCGGCTGCGATAATTTTCGAATTGTTCATCATGGGAGTTGTTTTCATGGTTTTTGAGGATGCTAAAGCCGATAGTTAGTCAAAATCAAAATCTAAAATGGCGTCTGCAAAAAATTCTAAGTAAGGAATAATTCTCAAAACAAAACCCCGCGAGCTGCTTGCAGCTCGCGCAACGCGCAAATACTAGTATATTTATAAAGTTACAACATGTCACTGGCCTGCAAATTGCAAAAAACGTAAAAAAAATTGAATTTCGCGGGCTGGTTGGAGCATCCCCCTTAAGAGTGAACAGGCTTCTTCTGGGTAAGCTCGCTCCATCGTCGACCTTGTCTTAGTCATTACTGACCAGACCAGACTAAGGTCAAGCAAGAGTAAACCCATCTCACATAAAAAAAAATAACATCTCTACAATTCTTCAATATTAATAAAATCTGTGATTGTTATTTATTACATAGGTTGGTACTTAATTTAAATATTATAATCAAATGGAGTTAAGTAGGTACTTATTCTCGTCTTAATAATACTATTAATATTATAAAGCTAAGAGTTTTTTTTGGTTGAACACTGATCTACTGTTTGAATTGTTGAAAAAATATTTTTGTGTGCCAGCGGCTTCACCCGCTACAACTCGAAAATTATTCCACGGGAACCTAAAAACATAATATCCTATGTGTTATTCTAGGTTATAAACTAACTGTGTACCAAATTTTAGGCAAATCCGTTCAGTGACTTTTGCATGAAAGAGTAACAAACATTTACCAGTTACACAGTACATATGTACATCCTCACAATTTTTCGCATTTATAATTTTAGTAGGATTTAGCGAGAAAGGCTAAAAGCTAATCACATCAATAGGAGCTCCTTTAAAGTTGATCAGCCAAACTTTCTCCCGTGGCTCTCAAATACCATATTTTTCTGTCACTGGGCATTACTTAAAAAACTAATTTAATGTAGGTTATGTCTATTTTCAAAAGATTTAAATGAGTATTCAGGCAAAGAAATCCAGTGTATGATATACCCTTTTAACTTTTACATTTATACAAACATAAACTTATAATCGTTTTCCATCGGGGTAGGAAAAGATTGCAGAACATTAACTAAAAATTTTTGCTGTAATCCTTTCAAATTCAGACCTCTGCAAACTTTCAACTTAAACAGGTATAACAGGAATAAAGAAGTAAGTAAGCGAGTTTAAATAACATTATTTAATTTTATTATCTACTTACATCTGAATTGCACGTTTTAAACTTGGCAAGAACACATGCAATGATATAAATAGTTATAAGATAATTATTTGAACTGGAATTAACTATAAACATAGCAGGAACTTAATTGAAAACATTAAATATAAAATACTTTATGGAACAAACATAAAAATATGCTTAGGAAAATTAATCGACCTGTAATGACACTGGAACCATTTACCATCACTTCATTTTCTTTTTTCTTTCGTAATTGGCCCATATCGTTCCACTTCGCTTTATGCTGTTGTGAACCGTATATCCTCCCGTATCGGAACTCTGCACACTGCACTACCATCGCCAGTGGTACACCCATGAAAAGAAACCGACTGCTTTTCTTCTTCAAAGTAGTTGAACCTCTAAATTCTTCCAATTCCGCGCCATTGATGTACCAGCGAAGTTCTGAATCCGGAGCTCCTCTACAATACGCTTGTATCATGTCTCCGGCTTTATATTCATCAGCTAAACCTTCGAGTAACGGCTTCCGATGCTCATGGCCGTGGACCTCCATGTGCGCTGTCATGGTTGCGAATTTGTAGGGCGGCACATCTCTCTCGATGTCACACCTGTACAGTCCGGTGGCTTCCTCGGTTAGGGCTCCAAGTCTCAGCTGGCAGGCCACAGGTCCGCAAGTCAACATCTCCACTGATCCAACTCCGAGGATGGGGTAGGAGCGAGTGCTAGGTGCTGCACCCGGTCGATATCTGAAGAACTCGTGAGAGCCTTTGAACCAGCTGAGCAGTGTGAAATTAGCGTCATACCGGCACTCAATCTCGACCTCCTGCTGGCCGGGTGGTACTATCGATGGCACGTCGAGATACGTGATGTTGAAGGTCCTGGCGCGGACGCCGGCGCCGGCGCACGCGACTACGAGCAGTGCTAACACCAGCATGATGCCGGGACGCGCGCGCAACTCGCACTGCGCCTGCGCCCTAACCTTACCCAGCGCCGCTAACGCGCTCTTAATTAAACAGTTTATTAAACTCCGACACTTAACCGTTGGACAGATAAACGGATCCCTCATTGACAAAAGTATTTTTTTCACCAAGTTTAATTGATAGACAAATTGGTTTCGCTGGGGGTGGCTGAATTAACGCCATAGGCAATTATTTTAAGCGGACCCTCCTACTTCCTATTAATTTAGATGGGGTAGTTTTTTTGTTAAAAGTAATTTCATTAATAATTGTTGGGGGAATTTAATTTATTTTTGACAATTTTAAGATTTTATAACATTATTATGACTAAGCAATTAATATGATGCAAGTTCTACATAATAGGAAATGCTTATAATTATCTTCTTAATCATCATGCTACGAAACAAAAATATGTATTTTTATTGTCTTTCGCAAAACAAACGTTATCGAAGACCAAGATAACCTACCCGCAAAGAGGTTAAAAAATACAAACCATTCAAAAAACCGCAAAGGAAATTAAAAAAAAAAAAACAACAACTGTTTTGCTCGCACTTATCATGAATTCTACAATATAAATAGAAAATGAATCAAAGTGCTAATATAATTTATTGCGAAACAAATAGTCATGGTGTCGATTGCACCATTGTTAGAAAAAAGTTTCAAGTGTAGCATTGACGGGTTAGAGGCACCTCCCAACTCTTTGCGAATTACGCATGGAGTGTGTGTCATCCAATTTTACCAAACGAGACTTATGAACAAATAAAATGGGTGATATCCGTCGCACTGAGATTTTCTTGGAATAGTACTGGTTTGATTGCTTTTTTATTAACTTTCATGCATGGCGCGTCTAATGGGGATGGCAACTCAAAGCTAATCGTAGATGGCGCTGCGATAGTTGGTCCCCACGTCTACCTTGTACAAAAAAACAAACAAGATTATTTGTTATAAAAATTGAGTATAAATACAAAACAAATATGGAAAATTATTCGTCCATGCAAGTACTATATACTAAAAGAAGAATTAAGACGCCGCGGCGCATCTACAAGAGGAAAAAAGTGATTTAATTGAGTGGTTATACATTTGATTTTACCGTAATAAATCCACAATTACTTGTACCTAGTTGAGGTTTCAATTTTTGAGTTTAGGTATGTTTTACCTGTCCTCTCCTTTATCAAGAATATAATGCTGGTTTTGACTTTTTATTTTGATAAAATATCATAATGTTTTAAGTCAGTAATTTTAACCTTTTTTTTCTATTTAGATTCGAGAAATATCACAATATATTTAATTTCTTAACACCACAACTATTACAAAACTCGTTCCAGGTGATAATTCTTCGATTTTCGAGCGATGCAATACTGGTACTTAACCTCCAAAAGAAAAGTAGATATTATTTTGAAAAGTGTATTTCATCATTTTTACAGCTTATTACACAACATCTAGTCATTTTACATCAATAACATGGACCTAAAAAAAAAGTCGGACGGAACTTCACGAAGAAACAAGTGAAGCACCCATAGTAAGTCACACCAACAGTAAGAACACACACATTCATACCATAGTAAGTCAGCCGTCGGCCATTACGCTTCGAACGACACTCGCGGTTTTATACGGTGTTATTTTGTCTACTAAAAATCAAACTATGCCGTCATGTGTTGTGAAAAGTTGCCGAAACCACAGTGGTTCAATCAAAAAAAGCCAGGGGATCACTTTTCATAGGTAAGCATGTCAATTTGAAGCTTATTTCTCGATTTTACGTCAATAAATTTAATAAACATCTCGAAATCAATCAGTGTTGCAACTATTTCAAGGTTCAAATTATTTTAAAATAGGGAGATTTATATTTTATGTTACTATTTATCGCTACCTATTGTATTCTTCTATATTTTTACAGATTTCCCTCAAATGATGATTGGAAATTTTTCCAATCATCATTTGAGGGAAATCTGTAAAAATTAAAGAGATTAGATTGGATTAAAATAATAAGGAAGTGTAGACGTGAAAATAATTGGAATCCATCAAAATCTAGTGTAATCTGCAGTATACATTTTGAGAAGCATTGTTTGTACTCAACTAAAGGCGGACTTCTTCGCGTTGTTGCTTACGCCGTACCAACAAAGGTAATTAAAATTTCAATTAATTTAAGGTCCTCTTCTTACAACCTAACCTCTTAGTTATAAACTTTAAAACCGAAGAGGCCGTATGATCTTGATGCCTTTGCTTTTCCGACTAGGAATTTGCCGCGTTTTGTTTTCTTCAAATACATAAACGTTTAGTTTGTTTTAATTTATTTTTTTAAATAAGTTATTGTTAAATTTAAATGGTTAAATAATGCTTATCTCATATTATTATTATGTTATTTTTTTCGCAAGTGGTACGAAAAGTAGAGTATTTTCCTCAGTGATAAAGCTGTCTTAGTCTTGGGTGAACTTAAATCCCTCGCTACACTCAGGACGCGTGTTAAATCCCTCGCTTCGCTCGTGATTTAAGTTTCTAACACCCTCGCTACGCTCGGGAGTAAGCCTCGAGTCCTTCGTTATGCTCGCGATTTAAATCGTCACCCGCGACAGAAGACACTGCTTTATCCCCTTGGTTAATAATCTACTATTTCATTCCATCTATTCGAAAATGACGACTTGGTTCGCCTTTAAGTGCGCCCAAAACTGGTGTTTTCTATAGGGAACTTTTAGCGGGCAGTAATGAGTTTTTAATCCTCTTTATAAGTGCGCCGCAAATAACTTTGCCGCGCGCTTTTGATAGGAAGCTTTTAGCGGGCACTAATGAGTTTTTAATCCTCTTTATAAGAGCGCTACGCTCAGGATTCTACTGTAGAATCCCTCACTTCGCTCTGGATACAAAATAGCGCCCTCGCCGTAAAAATATTACTTTGTCATACAATCTACTATTATTTTAATCTTGTTTTAATTATTTTACCTTTATTTTAACAATAGGTATACGTCACAAAAACTTGTAATTAAACCCATGGACCTTTTTTTTAGGTCCATGATTAAAACTAAGTTCGAGGGGAGATCTTATTAAAATATTGTTTGAAAATGGGTAATTTTTTCCTTCATCTGGCAACCCTTTAGAAACCCACACATAGTAAAGCAGCGGCCATTTTGGTGCTTCACTTGTTTCTTAGTGAAGTTCCGTCCGGCTTTTTTTTTAGGTCCATGATCAATAAATGGTTTTTTTTCTGAAAATTCCTTTGATTTTACAGTTCTTTGGGGACCAAACTGTCATTTTCACTTTGACACTTGCCTTCCCCATTGAATCTCAAGTTATATTTCAGTTTGTTGTAAGATATTTTGCAAACATAATAAAAAAACTGTCTAGAAACTGTGTCTATCACATAATTATTTCTGAGAAGCTTAGATTCTTCTCTGGCAAAAACAATGAGTCATTGTTACAAATCCTTGTCTATTAGTAACAGACACAGAGCCTCCACATTATCCATATTTCTAAAATTTTTTTTTCTTAAAGGGCCTCTGTTTACTTCTTCTCTTTAACTTAGAATGTAAATTACTAAGGAGAAGGACTTATCGATAAATCTTCGCATTGCACGATGAGTCGGTGACACACAGGACGCACAGGTACAAGAATCTTCTCGAACACTACCAAATTGCTAAAGATTTATTGTTCCGTCAGTTCATAAGCTAAATAAGAGTCAAAAAACTTTCCCCTGTGCGCTGTGGGGTCACACCGCATCGTCCGTATACCCACGCGCGCATCTCGGAAACAAGACATTACAATTTTATTACCAGTAATCATCTTAAGTGTTATCAGCCTAATTGAATAATGCATCGGCATAGTGACCGCTGCCGGTGCGGTTTTGCTAAACAACGCATCTAGATTGTTTTGGTTGGAATTTTACTGAGGCCAAGCGTTGGCGGCTTTGACCAGTCATCCTTTAAAGAACAGTGTAGAAAAAGAGTGTACGTACTGTGTTGAGGGCTCCCTTTTCCGCATTTAAATAGATTTCAAGGCGGTCCATGCTGCTCGAGGTGAGGCTTTTGACAGCTCTATTTAGAAGCTCAGAAGTCTTCTGTGACGTCTGCAGGCTTCTTGGAGCGACCTTGGTCTGCCAAGATGTTCTTCCTGCTGGTTAGCAACACGCTGATAACCGCATAGCTGACTGTGCAAACAATGCATAAATATGTGATAAGCCCAATAATTGCCATAAACAAGGTTTTAGAAAACTTTTTCTTGACAATAACTGGCCATTAGCCTCGTTTTTAAAAAGCATTTTCCCTTCATAAAAACTGCAGTTTTGATCATGGCTTTTTACTAATCAAAACATTTCCCAAAATTATTTTATTAGGTTTTCCAAAAACCCGGCCCTTATTAGGAACAATTACCTACTAGAAGTCAGTTGATTTGCTGCAATTTATTGAAGAGTTCCCTCGATTTCTCCATAATCCCGTCATCAGATTCTTACCTGATTACCATGGGATCATCTGTGTAAGATTCGAACGAATTGAGAACCTCCTCCTTTATTCGAACCCGGTTAAGAGCAGCACAATCTTCAACATGCAATTAAGACCAATGACAACGATTAATTAAGCCAAGCCTTAGATTTAAGTGCTTGGTTAAATTTTGGATACTTAACAGCATATAAACTGGGTGCCTAAGTGACGATTGAGCATTCATGGTATTTTACCCAAGGTCTGGTGTGATCTTTTGATGGCTAGCTGTCATCTGCAGTGCAAAGTACGGCCTTTTAAAAGTCTTTTACTTCTGATTTTTCGTGAAATGTTCGAAAGTGGGATAGATGTATGTGAATGGTTCACATCCATCTATCCCACTTTCGAACAATAAGTGAGAATGTGGCGATGAGACCTTACTTTTATAATTTTAGGGCAGTGTTTGTCTTTTCTTTTTTAAACCGTTTAATAGAAGAATTGCCTTGCTAATGTGTAGGTCAGTAGGTTTGTAGGTCCACAGAACTGATGTCCAATGCCAAATGTGGAGGAAAGGTTCTGGACCTGCCATAATGAACTGGAATATCGTTGGAACTGTCACTTTGGTACAGGGGGCTATTACAATGTCTTAAGAGGAAACAGCAAGGGCTGGAGAATTGAAAAATAGGTATTTGTAAATACTATTGCTGTCGCACAGTGCCCACAACAGAGTTACAGAGCGCGAAGGAGACAACTGCAGCTTGGACCGAAAATACCTTAAAAATGGTACAAAATTAACGATTCGTAGTCCCCTGATTACTCCTCCAATTAAGGACGCGTTTACAATTGACGCAAAATTATGCCTTTTTTCGGTACCGATTCTTACTAAACTGAATCAAATCGAATAAAACTAATAACGAACACAAACAGATTGGTTCTTTATCTTCCCAGGATAGACAAGCTTTTCTTGAAAATGATAGGTTTAAATACTTTAAAATCGATCTGCCGTTGCCATGTTTACCATATCGTGTTGTGTTTGCGAACATATTTTGTTCTACAAATAACATATTTTAATATTCCTAATACTACTGAAAGTAGGCAAGTATAGTCTATTTTAAGACATAGACAATATTTCTTTATTTTTCATTCAGAAATACACCAAAAGTAATTCCGCAAAACAGGAAGATATTGACAAATTTTCGTCCGAAATTATATTTTTTTATCTATCAAGATTTACTGAATATTCAATCAAAAAGTATTGAATAACTAAGGTTACTATGTTAGCTTGCATTGGAAAAATAATTAGCTCATTTAAAAGTAAAATAATAGTATTAAACAATTATAATATGCAATGACAAAATTCAATATAAAACCAAGAACGGTTTGTTCTTTGATTTAGACGGCGCGGGGCGCCTTCTGAGGGAGGACGTATCGCTCGCAACCATTTTGACATTAGTCACGTAATTATTAAAATTTAAAATACACGCCACCATTCATGACCTTTACACGCGGCGCCAGTGTCTTTGTCATGACATCAAATTCAATGTGAAAAATGTAGTACCTCGAATTTTCCGCAGGTCATGAGTGGTGGCCAGTAATTTTCCCAGTCGCCAAGAATACAGCATAACCTACCTTTCTTGATACTAGCTAATATTTTGAATTAATTTTATTGAATTTTCCTACTATATTCGAATGAGGATATAATTGTAAATAAAAAATAATGTAAATAATAAAAAAAATCAATTTAAATAATTCTGATAGCTTTTTTCTGGATAGCTATAGCTCTTCAGAAAAAAAAAATATAGCTCGCTGCGGGACCCACCATACCACCGGTCATGCCCCTGGTGGTATGGCTTTTTATTACGTGGTAAAATCATCAGATTAGCCCTTCCACCCAGGGAAGGACAGGAGGGACATACAAACTTGTACTGACTAAAATCTACGGTGTCCTTCAATATCCCATTGCGATCCCAGGCTATGGATACCCGATAAGACAATTCCGCGACGCCCGGCAGGATTTGGCTCTTTAACGTGCGCCCCGAAAATCCGTGAAAAATTGATCTGATCGTTTTGAGGTAGCGGTTAACCCAGAGAAAAGTTTTGTTTTAAACTTTTTGTATTCGTTTTTGAAGTCGGTACTTTTTTTCATCAATTTATTTTTATTAGGTTTGATCGAAGAGAGTTGAAGTCTTGTATCAGGTTCGGCATCCAGTCAATTGCGGTATTCCGTTTTGGTAGCTGCATTGTTTTTTTTTTTTTTTGGTAAAATCATCAAAATATGTGTCCTCCCGAGCGGGACCGGATTTATTACCAGACTCTAGTACTGACTAATATCCATGGTGACCCTTCAGTAGCCCTTTACGTTCCAGGGTCACCGTTACCTGATAAGACAGTCCAGTGACCAAGGCAAGCTCCTACCCTCAAATAGAAATCTTTTCTCGTCATCGTAGGTCACGCGGCTGTTCTCCCTAACGTGTTCCACCTCCTACTTCGCTAGCATGACTGCTTTGCATGAGGATTCGAGGTGACTACTTCCTATTCCGTCTTACCCCGCAGATCGTGGCCTCGATCAATGCCGGGCGCTATTAAATTGACTCAAGTGCATCGAGTTGGGATTTGGCAAACCTGTACCACTTCATGTACCTAACTTTTTTGCAGCCAACTCAATAAGCGGACTAATATTGTGGGTTGATGTCAACGGCACCCCAAAAAGGTCAAGATAGCCTGTCATTTTTACGGTTACACCTCAGAAAGATAGAACCGAGTCGGATTGGCTCCTTTTTGCGGAAAAATTCACGTCTTATCAGCATTGAAGCTCAAGCACTCAACCGGCTATGGCTCTTTTGCCTGATATTATTTTGTGAATTTTATTCATGAATAAAATTCACAAAAAACAGATACTACTCAGGAACCCCGAAGACTTCCAACTTGAACTGCACAATCGCTTCCAGTGCCTAACCGAATGTGAAACTGTGGACGAGATTAACAATGGGTTGGTGGAAACTGTCCAAGCTCTTTAAGACCCCGCGCCGCAATAAGCCTCAAAAGCTCTCGAACGGAAAAATCCGGTTGATGCAGGACCGGACCGAGATGAGGCTGCAATCTTCAGCTGATATGTCGGAATATGGCAAACTCAATAGACGAATCTCTAAATCAATGCAACGTGACCTGCGCTCCTTTAGTGCGGCACGGATCAAAGAGGCAATCTAGTGGAACCGGGGCTCAAAAGAATTCGTCTATTGGGCAGAGCCAAATGACAAAGCTGAAGATTAACGACGGCAGCATCATTTCGACTAAACCAGAGATCTTAAGGGAGCTTGAGAGGTTTTACGGACAGTTATATACATCAATACGACAACCCAGTGTCGGTACATCTTGAGACGCAAGAGCTAAACTGACGTGACACTACTGTACATTGAGGATATCCCAGACACCAGCCTGTACGAGTTTAGAATGGCTCTTAAACAGCTCAAGAATAACAAGGCGCCGGATGAGGACGGAATCTCAACAGAACTTCTGAGAGCGGGTGGAAAACCGGTACTACTCTAGTCCTCCAGAAGTTATTTAATTCCGTCATACTCAAAGGTTCTACGCCAGAAGCATGGCACAGTGTTGTTGTTCTTTTCTTCAAAAAAGGTGACAACACCTTGTTGAAGAACTACAGGCCAATCTCACTTCTGAGCCATGTATACAAGCTGTTCTCAAGAGTCGCGAGAACGCAGGTTTGATGACTTCCAGCCTCTCGAACAAGCCGGTTTCGGAAAAGGTTTTAGTACTATAAACCACATACACATGCTCTGCCAGATTATACAGAAGACAGAGGACTATAATCGTATCACCATTGTGTTTAGCGTTTGTGGACTATGAAAAAGCCTTCGATTCAATCGAAACCTGGGCAGTATTGCAGTCCCTCCAACGATGTCACGACTATAGGTATATCGAAGTGTTGAAGTGTTTGTATAGAAACGCCACCATGTCCATCCGATTTCAGCAGGCGTAGCATGGCGCCGTAGAAAGGGGTTTTGTCGACGGAAGAATAGACAAAATAACAGAACGTAGAAATATTTTTATCGTTTTAAGCATGGTAATGTTAAAAATATAGAAAATATACGTCCTTTTCTTCAATAGTGTTCAAATAGTGTCACATTTAGGTAGGTACAACTTCGAGAAAGAGGTCGCCGAAGAATCCAACTCGGATGGGCAGCGTTTGGGAAGCTACGTGATATTTTCTCATCGAGAATCCCACAGTGTCTCAAGACAAGGGTGTTTGACCAGTGTGTGTTGCCAGTGATGATATATGGCTCCGAAACGTGGTCCTTGACTGCTGGCCTTTTAGAGAGACTAAGAGTCACTCAACGAGCAATGGAAAGAGCTATGCTCGGAGTATCTTTGCGGGATAAAATCCGGAACATGGATATTGCGCAAAGAACCAGAGTCACCGACATAGCTCATAAAATTTGAAGTGGTAATGGGCAGGCCACAGCGCTCGTATAACTGACAACCGATGGGGAAGAAAAGTTCTCGAGTGGCGACCACGGACCGGAAATCGCAGCGTAGGTAGGCCTCCCACCAGGTGGACCGACGACATATTGAGGGTCGAGGGCAGCCGATGGATGCAAGTGGCGAATTGTCGTTCGGCGTGGTGGTCTAAGGGGGAGGCCTGTGTTCAGCAGTGGACGTCCACCGGCTAATGATGATGTAGATGATGATGAGATACTACTCAGAATAAAACATACAAAAAAATAAGTTAGCATTCCAATAAATCGTAAAAATAAGCGAAATTGAATGAAAAGTGAAAAATTACAGGAATGTGTCAAGTTTCATATAAAATAATGAAATCGAAAAAATAATGTTCTTTTTTCTCTTAAACCCTGTGTTATTTTACTAAAGGTGAAATGTTATCTATTAAATAACGAACATTTTCTATACCGTTTCAATAGAAATTAGGTAAAAAGCCTGAGTGACCAATTGTAGCATCGTAATTCGAGCATAAACGAATCTATGCACTGGTAGTCGCGATTGATCGAAGATGAACTCAGGTACTACTTGCTGTGCGAATGGAATAATGTGGAGTTGAACCACCTTTTCTACGCTATTTTGAGCAGTTACGTAACTTCGTTAGGAAGTGAAAGCTCAGTTTTGCGAGATAGAGATTATAATTTAGAGCTCACCGAAACATTCTGTTTCAAGAGTTAAATGATCTGAAACCCTATTGTTTATATCTTCTCTACACTCTGATAGATCGGTCTTTATTAAAAAATAACCCAGCTGTAACCCAGTATAAGAAGCACTGAAGCCCCGTCAAAACAGTTCAATAATTATTCTCCTTTGCAAATGTTTAACGAGTTGCACCATCCGCTCACAGTTAACTGCAGGGGAACCAAGAATCTTCTCGAATATTTTTAATCTTCATGGTGTCGATTCGAAATTGTCTTGTGGCTGGTCGCAATGGACTTTGTATGATCTGCGTAGTAGATTATCGCTCTCTTTTTTTTTTTTTTTTTTTTAGCGTGGTAAAATCATCAAATGAGTCCTCCAACCCCGGGCAGGGCGGGAGGGACTGTCAGACTTCTACTGACTAAAATCCACGGTGTCCTTCATAGCCTGTTAAGTTCCGGGGTTACGGTTAGGGAATAATCCCGCGACCCCGGCAGGCTTTGGCCCTCTGAGAGGGGGGCCCCGTCATTATGCTGACGCTCTTTGAGGCGCGCGTGGGACACAACGCGCCGTCGACCCGGGCATGGTCCTTGGTCGGGCAGCGAGTTGCCCTTTACTCGCTGCCCGCATGCCCGCGCCTACGGTGGCCGGAGATCGTCGCGCGACGTCCGTCGCCGTGGGCGCCTACCACTGCGAGATTATCGCTCTCTTTGCGCGGTTTAACGTCTTCTTGGGCCTTGCTCACTTTCTTCCTGGATCACGGCGTTTGGTGATATTACCCCTCTCTTAATTGACACTAGTTTCAAATATTTTGAACCACTGGTTGGAAATATTCGAGCATTAAACCGACCATTTCTGGTTATATCTAAGGAGATAAAAACCAGCCGCTTGGGGTGATTAAGGTGACATAGTTATGGATCTATGTCACCTTAATCACCCCAAGTGGCTGGTTTTGCGTCCATAATTATGTCTCTGAATAGATGGCATAAATGACTGTTTGATGTAAAAGTCAAAGAAAAAGTTTGACAATTTTTAAACACCAAATCGTAAATTCTAAATAATTACAAAAATCTAATTAAAAAGTTATGAATTCCAATTAGTCACTAGAAACAAATCAACACCTGAAAGATGTCATAACAAGATAATTTACTTATACGAGTAAATTATCTTGTTAAGAATGAAATTGAATAATCTCTATAATGCACACTTTGTAAATTACAAACATATCCAATTCGCAGTGTGACACAATGTGCGGTTTAAAGTGTAATTGATAGAGTGGCTCTTATTTTATTTTGATAGGTATATATTTATCATATTATCCATTCGTTTATGAAAATAAGTAGTGTCTAGAAGACCGGGATCTTACTTTGTTTATTCGAAACAAAAGTGGCAAAAGCTCATGTTGTGTGCTTTCTGGTATACGAGGCATAGCTGTTTCGTTAGTGTTTTGTTTTTATTCGTGGGGCATCACGCTGTCAAATTGACAGAAATTGTGTTCTTTCAAACGTATTTACGTCCTTAACCGGTTTCACTACTTTTTCCTTTAAAACATAAAGAAAGGCATTGGCCGTGTGTTTTCCTTTTTTTATATAATGTCGTCAAATTTGTTTACTGATTATTTGAACACAGCGGAAAATCTGGGCATTTTTTTAAGATTTTGAATGTTCATATATCTCTTTTCATAATTAATTTATGGGAAAAAAGAAAACATAGAGACATGCCAATAGTGGTCATTGATTTTTTGTAAAAAAATTATTGCTCTACTGGCATTATCCAGGGAGAAAACAGGGGACTACGTTTGTATGGAAAAACGGCCGTGCTGTTTCCTCTTAAAACCAGGCTTATTCCGGCGAGTGAAAGTGACAGAGCTATACAAGTCGTCTAGCGCCATCTCGTTCACTCACTGGAATAAGCCTGGTATTTAAGACGTTGTAATACCCCCCCTGGGGGAGTATTACAACGTCTTAAAACCCTCCTTGGGGGAGCATTACAACGTCATAAAACTAGGCCAATGACGTCTTAAAGCCAGAGTAGTACCAGTCTGGAAAAGAGACAGAGCTATACAAGTCGTCTAGCGCCACCTCGGTCCCACACTGGAACTAATCGGGCTTTAAG
Source organism: Agrotis segetum (assembly GCA_036375495.1). NCBI lineage: Eukaryota > Metazoa > Arthropoda > Insecta > Lepidoptera > Noctuidae > Agrotis > Agrotis segetum. The sequence continues at coordinate 690,416 of JAQSVV010000041.1, forward strand.
AATTGATAACTTTTTTGGCAGACCTTTGTCCAGCGGTGGTAGTGTCGGTAGATATGATAAAATATATAAGTTATAATATAAATAAATAATAATATGGAAATGAGAATTTTATCTTTATGACCTAAAATGAACACTTACACGATTTATTATCTTTGGCTTTTACATTGAACTTGCAACAAGTACTTGCCACATATATTTTAGATGATATAGCTTAATGTTTTACCTGATAGTACTGGACTAGGCTTATGTGCCGATGACCTTTTTTGTGGTTATCATAACGTTTTTATGATTTTTATTATCCGATAACACAATGCGTGCAAAATTTCATCTCAATTTGCAAGTTTTGACGGACAGGTGAAACTAACCTTCTAAAAGTCTGTCTATAAAATCAAAAAATCAATGAGGGCACTGCGGAAGTCATCGACTTGTCTTTCGACTCGTTATCTATTACATTTTTAGGGTTCCGTAGTCAACAAGGAACCCTTATAGTTTCGCCATGTCCGTCCGTCCGTCCGTCCGTCTGTCCGCAGTTTAGCTCAGAGACGCACAGTACTAGAGAGCTGTAATTTGGCATAAATATACGGATTTGTTGTGTACCTCCTGTACTTACACATGAAGTGAGGTTTTTTTTTTTCTCGCGTACCCCTTAGTGTGGGGTATCATTAAATAGGTCTTTTAAAAATAATGCGAGTTTCTATTAACAGTTTTTTGATAAAAAAATTCGTTTGTGAAATATTAAGCTTTAAAGTGCCAAATTTTGCTCGATTCGAGTGTCCCCCCCCCTCTACCAGCTAAACGGTTATGTTTGGGGGTGTGAAAAAATTCACAATAGTAGTATATATAACGAAATTTAAAAGAAAATTATCATGACTAAGTAGGCTTTACAACTTTAAGAGTAATAGTCGACCAACTTATAAAATGTACTTGGGTAATATGTTTTCTTAAACAAAATTTATCGGAGAAATAATAAATCAACTGCAAATGTAAGTTTGTCAACTTTATTTTTACAGCTTTAGTAGGTATGTTTTTACGGTATGTTTTTTTGGGGATAGGTAGGTTTTTATCGTCTACTATTTAACTAATGTCAAAAAAAGGAGGAGGTTCTAAATTCGTCGTAATCTTTTTTCTTATGTTTTTTCCCTGATTTCTCAAAGACTCCTGGACCGATTTTGAAAATTCTTCTTTTTAAAATTACATTCAGCGAATCAGTTTAGTTAGTTCGCATAAGTATTTTGATGGGCAACTACGGAACCCTACACTGTGCGTGGCCCGACACGCACTTGGCCGGTTTTTTATTCCTTTCCAAGTCTACGGTCGGTGTTAAACTAGTCGCAAAAAAGGTCGTTGACATTACGATGCATTTAGTGCTGATCTATTTTGAATAATTCTAGTTCCCTCAAACATCGTTTTCATGGTTTTATAGACAGACTATACCTACAAAGAAATAGGCAACTTGGCGTTACAGTCAAACACACCAGTATCACCATTTACAGATGCTAGCAGGTGTTACCGAATCTGCCAAATGTTACCAATCGAATATTAACCTTCCACTATTGTGATTGATAATAATAATAATAAAAGGCTTTATTAACAATCTAACATTATTTTTACAGAGTTTTAAATATCGACACCGATAGACTGTTTTGCCTTAGCATAGGCCTCCCCCAAATCTTTCCACAATTCTCGATCGTAGGTTTTTCTCCTCCACATTATGCCTGCGGCACGGCCGCTTTTAAATCTTCATCCCATCTTCTCATTGGTCTTCCTCTCTTTCTTTTGCCCTCTCTAGGGTACCATTCGGCCACATTGTGATTAGATTGAATATCTATTTAAGATCTTTTTAAGAGAGAAGCTCGTGGCTAAAGAATTTCAGCTGCACAGGCCGATCATTCCCTTGCCGAGGTTGGTTTGTGGATGGGTGTTCCCTCTCTCATAGCGAGTTTTCCTCCGTGCCTCGGAAAGCACGTAAAGCCGTTGGTCCCGGCTGTCATTTGAAGATCTTTGACAGTCGTTACTGTCAGTCAGAAGCTCTTAAGTCTGACAACCAGTCTTACCAGTATTACCCACTTAGTTCTGGAGATCCGATAGGCAGTCGTTCCATATAAAATACTGATATCCAGCTGCATTTGGTTTGACTGGAAGCCGACCCCAATGTAGTTGGGAAAAGGCTAGGCAGATGATGATATTGAAAATCGATTAAATCCGACTGTGGTAGGTTGATGTGCAGGCGTCAGTACTAACATCATCTTAATCAATTTGCCGGATGTAATAACAAAGAGAGTGCAGGCCGAGAGCCCCTCGAAGCAAATTGTTTTAACAATACATTTTGATAGCAGGTAGCCCCTTCGGATCAGTTTTGTATTGTGTTACAAAAGGGGTCCAGATACTGACTTCTATTGTTTTGTGGCACTTTGTTTATACCTATCCTAATATTACGGATTTTTTTAAACACAATTAAATATCTTTTGTAATTATTTAATTTTGGTAATTTCATAGTTAATACTCCCATTGTTTTGTTTATTCCTATATTTTTGTGAGCAGGTAGAAATTATCAGGTTACTGCTGCAATTAACTTTATTTTGGTAGTAAAATTAGAATGTCAGACGCTTACGTCCTTATTAAAAACATGGACTAAAGTTACAACCAGGATAATCCTCGGATTAACCATACATTTTTTAACGATTTGCCTTTGCGTAACTTTAGTCCACGTTTATCAATAAGGGGGTTACTGACTAGAAGTACACCATGTACTCGTACCTTCAGTTGCCTTTTGCCTTCCAACTGTCCTTTTAATACGGTTTCGCATCGTTTCGCGACCCCGGCAAGATTTATCTATAGCTAGAATTTTTATGCAACATTACTAGTATACCTAATATGTTACACTACCATTTTCTGATTTTGTAGTACTAAACCAGAAATCCCTTTACAAGGGCATTTGAGCAAAACTAAACTGAAGTAGCGCGACAAATCAGATCAAATTAAATTAAAACTGAATGATAATTACAATAATTAAAGCATCCCGCATAATATACGACTCAAAGCTAATAATTAAGTCATTTGTAATCTGTTTCCTGTATTGTATGGTTGATGATGTGATGGTCGGGTCATTGGGACAACTGGATTGATACATCGGGAAGCAAATCGTGGATTTTAGTCAGTACGAATCTGACAGGCCCTCCCGCGGTCCCGCCATGTCCTGGGTTCCCAGGGCACATTTGATGGCTTTAACCATGTAAAATGCCATGGCCTCATCTCAAAGCTCAAAGTCGCTCAACGAGCTATGGAGAGGGCTATGCTCGGCGTTGCTCTACGTGATCGAATTCGAAATGAGGAGATCCGTAGACGAACTAAAGTCATCGATATAGCCCACCGGATTAGCAAGCTGAAGTGGCAATGGGCAGGCCATATTGCTCGCAGAGCAGATGGCCGATGGGGTCGAAAAGTACTAGAGTGGAGACCACGGACTAGCAAGCGCAGCGTAGGACGTCCACCAGCAAGGTGGACAGACGACCTTATAAAGGTCGCCGGAAGACGCTGGATGGGTCGCATCCAACAGGTATATGTGGAGATCGAAAGGGGAGGCCTATGTTCAGCAGTGGACGTCCTACGGCTGAGATGATGATGATGAACCATGTAAAAAAAAGAAGTCCTTATCAGGTCCATTCGTGGATCTGATTACATGACTCCATAGAGGTGCTACGCGATATGTAGCACTTCTATAATGTTTATAGTTAAAGACAGGATGGGTCTAACAAGGTAAAGAGTATGTCTACAACTCGTTAGTAGATGCGTGTCACATGATTTTAATCAAATAATAACAGTAGCGTAGGTACCGAAAAAGGTGCCTAGGTATCAGTACTTAAGTAGGAATCACTATCTAGGTATTATTCAAACCCTAGGGTTGCCGTCAGCGGCAAACCTAGGGTTTGAAGAATCGTAAATTATAAGTAGGTAAATAAATAAGTAAAAAAAGTAGCGTAAGTATAAAATTGGCCACTCATATTCGAAACAGGAGTACTATATCTATTTATTTGTTTATATTTCGTGTACCACCGTGGTTACCCAAATAAACGTTTTTTCTTTCTTCTTTCTTTTCTTTCTTTCATATCTATGGAGCAGGAATAATATTGATTTTGATATCTTTACCTACTTAATGCCTTGTTCAAGAATACAAAAATAGGATAATTCTCCTTTGAAACCGAAAAGTTTTAGGAGAATTAAAAGAAAATTAGATGATAGATCGTACAAATTGAGTCAACTTTCACACCTTTTTTCGACTCGCCCCTCTTTAACGGGGCCCAAAACTGGGGCCCTTCCTTCACCTCCCTAAATACGGTACTGAATAGTTTTCGAACTTTATTGTGATGGTCAGGTAGTAACCATTCTAGAACAGTAAATTGGTTTAATAGTACATTACTGCCGCGGCCTATAATGGCTACTTTGCTGGTCGCACTGATGATGGCCGACAGCGCAGCCTAGCGCAGCTCCAGGCCGACACAGCGCGGTCAGCATGCAGCACTTGATGGACGAGCAGAGATAAAGGCCGAGGCCGTAGGCCGAGGCCTTTACAGCGAGGACAGCAAGGGCTGCATGATGGCCAAGCTGGAAGGCCTAGAGAGCGTAGCTAGGCTAGCTGGAGGCAATCATAGCGTGACCAGCGAAGAGTCATAATGGGCCAAGGCTTGTATAGTGCTTTACTCAAAAATGCAAGTACCTAACCTAAATAAAACCAGCAAGTGATTTAAATAAAATACATATAGGTATTAACTAGAAAATTAATTAAAATAACAATATGAAAAGTACAGTTACTAAAATTCAACACCGGGTTTCCGGGTTTCATATTACTTACTAATAGTTTGCGATAATTTTAATGCGGTGTTTGACTGTTAGGTATATTTTCTTCACTTACATAAAGCAAAAAAAAAAGTCACTAAATTAAAATTAAAATTTCGCTGAACTGCGCTTTTGTTACTTCTTTGTGTTTTTTTTTTTAATATGGAATACAATCTTTTTGTGCCTACCTCTTTATATACAAACAGCTGTGTTTTAAATAAAATCTTTTTGCATTTGTTTTTTTAAAACGTTGAAACGTCAAAACAGCGGCCGGCAATGTTTTGCCGACCTGTTAGAGCGGCCAGCAAAAACATTACTGGCCGCTCCTTGAAACACTCCGGCAAAGGCGACTTTGCTCAAACAAGGTTGTCAAAATAATGACCACATTACATGCATTTTTGAGTAAAATACATTATTAAACAATATCTGTGTCAGAGTTAGTTTGCAATTTAATAAAGGACTTGTTTCTATAAGTCGAGAGATTTTCCCATAATTAACGGGAAACGAAATAAGGCCGTGTGCATGACAAGTCATGGACTACTACTACTTAAATGTACTACTTCATAAATTATGTAAAATCTGCTGCTGTACAATTATCGGAGCTTAGAAATAACTTGTTAATTAATTTGTTAATACAATTCAAAACAATGCAGTCAGTGGCTTCTAAAAATTGTTTCTTATAAAGTTAAAATGCCTACCAAGGCATTGATTAAAGAAAGCCACCTGCATTAGTTTATTACAATCAAAAATATGTTTGTTTTGCATGTATGACTGTTATTAACACTATTGTGACTATTCTTTTAAAAAACCATCTTTGATAAATATTGGTAAAACTAATATGTGATCTAGTTTTCAATCCTTTCAATAGATGGCGTTGAACTTTTACGTCACGTTTTTGAATCACGGTGTTAAGATTCTCCGCCGCCGAACGACCCTCGCGCGGTACTGTAGCGAACTCATACTTACCTGGCATAGGGGATACCGTGATCAAGAAGGCGGTTCCCCCAGGGCGAGGCCTACCATTGCACTGCGGTTAGGTTGACCCCTGCGATTATCCCTAATGTGGATAACTCGGATGCGTAATTTTTGGTAGTGGGGACTGCGTACGCGCCGTCCCCTCAAAATCACATCAAGGCGCTCGCTAGGTGAAATAATGAAATTATTGGGACTGAGCTGATTTATTTTCGATTATTACTTGACAAAATAATAGATTAATTAAAAAACAGTTGTATTGTTATATAACAACGATTCAGTTTGACGGTTTCACTATTTTCCCCCGACTGGAAGGGTAAAGTGTTCATTCTATTATTTCGTACGACTGAACTATGTTTTCGTGAATCTAGACCAGACAGGTCCCTTCATAACAATTACAATTTAATTTTATTGCGATTTAATATCATACTTACTAATTTTTTACACAGAAGTGTTATACAAAACAATATTTCAGCTATAGGAAATAATAGTAACTGTGTCTACAAAATAATTATCAATTTTAACTAATCCTTAATACGTTTATTTAATGCTACTACTAACGCCACCTATTGGCAAGCTTTTGAACTACACTTGGCCTTCATATGTAGACAGCCATAAGGGCGGGAGTACCGTATGCACAACAGTATGCTTTTTTTAGGGCGGAAACTACTAGTCTCGGACACAAGGTTTTCAGACGAAATCTATTTATTTATTAACCTTGTCGATAATTAACCTTTTTTTAGCTTTAAAACCTACCAAACGCTACGCTTTGCTACGAAGGGCTACGCGTGTCTACGAACGCCTACGCGCGACTACGAAAGCCTACGTGCAAATAGAACTACGTGCTTTACCTTGTTTAAAAAAACAAAACATATATCAGGTAAACTCATAATATCGGAATTGGTTGCCGATTCATTTGTCTACATTTTTTTATCGTAGTCATCAAATGAGGACTCATTTGATCACAAAGATAAAAAAATGTCCTACCAAGGGCGGGGCGAGGGCGAGGGCTTTACTTTCCAGGGTCACGGTTTCCTGATGAAAGGAATTTGTATTATGTAGATAATATACGTAGGTGTAGATAATACGTATCTTCGGTATTTCGCAATATATTCTCAGATTAGATAAAATAAATGATAAAACAAAAATATTACACTGTTTTGACTCTTAGTTGTGCAATATTGTGCTACATTTACACAACAATCATTTTTCGCGCGAAAAATTATGAGTCAGCGTTGGGAGAAGCGCGGGGGAGGAGAAGCGGTGCCAGCGGGGCGAAGGGGGGAAAGGAGAGTGGGGGGGGGGCAAGTTGGGTATGTCTAGCCGCTAGTCTGTTCCTCACTCAGTCTCGCTCCGAACTTCACTAAGTACAGTCATCATGTCGCGCCGTCGTCAAACGGAACCAGAAGACGGTAACCATGGTTACTCGAAGGAGGAACGCGACTTTTATGTCGCGCAATATTTTTATAAGCTCATCAACCAATGTTCTCTACAGCGCGATTGGGAGAAGTTCTCTAGGGAAGGATGTAAACTGAAGAGGTTGCCGCCCGTATGTTTAATTAGAAAATGGATTCAGAGACAAGAAGAGATGGAAAAGTTGAGAGAAGTTGAAGAGAAGCATGAGAAAGAGCCAAGTAAGTACTTTTTTGTGACCCCTAGTGGTATTCTTAAAGACTCAGTGCTGCGGCAGCGCTGACACTACAATTCTTTTTTGATCGTCAACGAGCTCGTCGTAGAGTCTTTTATAGAATAGTAAAGCCTGTTTGATGACAGCACTTGAACGCCGTTTATTCATGCGAAAATTAGTCAGTGTTTACTCCAAGTTTTTGTTTCGGTACAATGCTACCTAGATGTTTTGATTTGTTAAATAATATTGCGCAATCAAATGTGTTATGGAGAAAATACTCGTATGTTTTACAGATAACTTGCCTGAAAATCTCCCATTATAAGTCCGTTATCTATGGCTATTACCAAAAAAAAATCTCTAGTTTTTTTCTTGTTAAGTCAACAAATATAGACAAGATAATATGACAAGATACGACGACTTTTAAATAACAATACGTCACACATTTATAGTATTTTGTTTATGTGTTCTGACGTCAAAGTCCCCTACTCACGAGATTTAATTTTATTTTTGTCAACATTTTGTGTTTGTCTATTATTTTTCAATAAGCTATCAGCTATAAATATATATAAAACACCCATCCATTTACTTTTATCGGACTGAATAAAAACATTTTCCTTGTACCTATTGATGAGATAAACATGCCCATTTTATTGATACAAGAGCTTGGCTGATTTCATAACTATTTCTGTTCTAAAACAATCAGTCATACAAAGTACTTTATGTAGTATTTCAAGTACCTATTTGTGTTGTATTGAGGCCCTAGGTCGTTCATTTCATAGATTAGAATTTGTTTCTCATTCCTACACTTGAGGCGCGTTTCTATTTGCCATACAATTTAAGTCGTAAATACTTAAAGTACGAAGAACAAACGGCCAACTATTTAGAATACAGATAGAGCTTCTGTCATCATTCATTGCTTACAAACAACAACAACAACCAAAGTTAATGCATTTGTTGTTCCCAACAATTTTCGAAACCACGTACGGTTCCCGGTAACCACAACTCGACTTTACTGAAAACATTGTTTTTTTTTTTGGTTTTACAGACAAACTAAGCGGTATTCAATGGGGCAGGAAGACGGGAGAGAACAGGATCATCAGGACAGAGTCCATAGATCTTGGAGAACAGCATCGAGAGATCAAATGTAATGTATCATACAAAGAAATTAGTTAAGAATTCAATGACAAAATGTCGATATAGTTATAACAATATCTTATATTCTACAGGGAGACAACGAGAAATTAAATGGAGTGGACCAAAGCCGTTTATTGAAAAAGAGAAGATTGTGGAGCCTGTTGTAGAAAACCCCTACAATTATTACAATAACAGTTATTATCAAACACCAAAGGAGGAATTAGTGAAGCCTGATAAAAGTAAGTATTAAAAAAAAAAATTAAGCCGGCTGGTATCTTCACTTCTACTACTAGTTTAGGAAATTAATAATAAATATTTTTATAGAACAAGTGCTCAAAGAGAAATATGAAGAGAAGGTGCTAGAGCTAGTGGAGTCGCTGAACGCTCACGGACACGCAGCGCGTGTGAGCGCGTTTGTGTCACTCCGCGCGGAGTTACAGCGACACGCAGTGCACGACTTGCTGGCCGCGCACCGCGCCACGCTGGCCGACCATGTGTCGCGCGCACTGCGACGAGGCAAGGATGCAGAGAGGAAGGCAGCTGCTGCTGTCGCACCGCTGCTTGCTGTACAGGTGATTATAAAGATCTGACCAGGTCATTCTGCTAGTAATTGGATGCTCTTACTGCTCAAATGAATGGACTTACTGTTCGGTTTATAATCTCATCTATGTTCTCCACAGGTAGGCGAGAAAGGCACGGAACAGTTCGTGCGCGAGGTTCGACCCGCGCTCATCACCACCGCCACTGACAAGTCTGCCTCACTCGACACACGCACCGAGGTAAACATTTTAGGCCCACTTTTCAACAATGTAAGTAATCCTTATGTTTCTCCAAGAACCTATGATACATTATAACATGTTCTAATTATGTTTCAGTGCTGTTCATCGCTGGCCGTGTTGTGTTACTTGATGGAGGATGACATCACTGAGATCTTAGAGGTCATGCGCATGTACGAGAGCATCTTCAGCGGCAGCTATCTCAAGGTGAACATTTTTACACATGTAATATTTTCAGCACTCGAATATAATACGAAAAGCTGATCGGAGGATGATGATGATGAAGATCTATAATAAATGAAATATGTTTTTTCCACAGGATGACGGAAGCGTAAATGTATCAGCTGCCTGTGTGGAGGAGGGTGCGTGGCACGCCGCCGCACTGGACGGCTGGTCACTACTGTTGCCGCTGTTATCACACAACCACGCGCTGTCGCTGCTCAACAACCACGAACCCAGCTTTGCCAGGCTTACAGAGTTGCTTGACGCACAGTCAGTTGAGGTAACTTCTATTTTTATTATTTCATGCAAGATAATGATGATGTGTATGAACTGTTCCAATAAAAATATAATTTCCTCAATCCGCAGGTCCGCATGGCAGCAGGCAACGCCCTCGCCATCGCATACGAGACGGTGACAGACGACGACAACTCAGATAACCGGCTCACAGCACACGTGGACGCACTAATACCACGACTCACCGAGTTAGCGAGAGATTCCGACAGGTTTCGCTCCAAGAAAGATCTTAAGATTCAACGAGCCACCTTTAGGGAAATCCTCAAGTACTTTGAGGTAAATGAAATATAACTGTGCACCAGCTATTACGTACAAAACTGACAATGATCGCACATTGTTTGAGTATTTGTAAGGATCTATTTTAACGCCTTTAACATTTTTTTCCAGGAGGGTGAAACACCGCGTACAATAGCGCACATCGGCAGTAGACGCGTGGTGTGGTCGTCTTGGTCGAGCGGCGCAGCGTACGCGGCGCTGGCGGGGGCACTCGGCGGAGCGCTGCAAGTGTTGGCGCCGCGCTGTGTGCGACTGAGAGCTGCGCTGGCGCTGGATGACGACCTGCCTGAGGAGACCGATAGCTCTGCTGAGGAGACCGACCAGAAGGACACGTCCAGGAAGAATAAGAAGCTGCAACGGGTATGTACACAAACATCGGTTAAACGACCGTAGAATTGTGAAAGAGAGAAAAAAAAAGAGAAATTCTATGTATTTGTTTGTTTGTTAATTCCAGCATCTACAGAACAGAGCAGCAAGCAAAGCCCGCAACTTCACTCGCAACATGAACAGAGACAAGCGCATCGCGGTCCTCGCCTACTGAACACGGTTACACTCAATGAGAGACCGAGAACGCTACGAGTAGACTAGTAGAATGTTGGAATGTCATGTCGTCATTGGTGTTCTTCACATGTCCACTTAGTGCTCAGAGTTTTAAGGCAAATGCTGGATATGCGAGTCACTGGAGGGCATATCAAAGCTCTCAACTACTCTAAAAGCAATCGACTGTGGCTGAAACGGCTCGATGACGATTAGTCTTAATTAAAGGTTAAGGGCTGATTTTTCAATAGCCAGATAACCTCTAACTGAGGAATAAAAATGGCCGTTTGACAGCTTATCTATGGAAAATACGTCAAACCGTAATTTTAATTCCTCAGTTAGAGGTTATCTGGCTATTGAAAAATCAGCCCTAAGTCTACTTAAACAAAATAAAACAACCGTAAGGACATTACCCATTCTTATATGGGACTTGGTCCAAATGTTGCCCAGACATAGGAGTGCATGCGCTGTGTTCCTTGCACTAATTTCTGTCTATATACGAAATATTTTTAGAATATACCTTATTTATATACATTTTTATGTCGATGACTTGATTTTTGTCGCCATGTTTTTTTTTAAATCTTACTTTACTCCTATCCAAATGCTTGCCCGGGAATGGTAGTGTGTGTGGTGTGTTCCTGGCACTAATGTCTGTCTATATACGAAATATTTTAAGATGATCGTTATTTTGTTGCCTTTTATGAATAGTGAAATAAATAATATATTACGACAATTTTTTTGTTTTTTTTTTAAATTTAACCCATTTCTCTGAATAGCCTTAAGAGCAACATCATACATACAGTAAGCAAGAACTGGGCTTCTGTTCTAATAAGTTAGTATTTTATAAGACGCCTTTTATTAGAATTTTTTTTTGCTCGCGTTAAAAAAGCGACGAAAAGGAACAAAAATGCATTCCCATTACATGTATTTTTATTGTTCACGCGTCAGCGCTTCTTTTCGAACTGTACTTGATTATAAGTGCTGGGCGATGACATTCAAGTTCAATTTACCTTTTTGTTCCAACTCAGCGCTTTTATAACGCCCGAAAAATTGAGACCATAAAAGATCGATAAAACCATTGACACTTTGATCAGCGTCAGAATCAAAATTTGAATTCAAAAACGTTTTTGAAGACAGTTATTCCTAAATTTAATAACATGGTACCTTTCTCATTCCTACCTTATGAGATCAACAGCAACATGTTCGTCAAAGTTACTTTGTTTGCTTTGTGCAGCTCTATTTTGGAACCTTGAGTTTTTCGACTCATGGTGATGACTAATATGAGGTTCTAAAACAATTCAGGCGATTGTTTGGCGTAGAAAATAATGCTGGTTTAGCATCTTTGCAGGAATACATTGACGCTGTCCGCAAGTGGAACATTGATACAGATGGACTACCAAGTGGTCTTAAAGCGTGAGTAGTTAGGTTGTGGGAAAGAGACAGACCTATACAAGTCGTCTAGCGCCATCTCTTTCATTGAGCGGAACTACTGACGTCATGGTAGGCCATCAGGCTAAAATTCAACATCTATTAATACAGTGCCATGTTTTTTGGTCATGAAACTAAATAAAAAAAAACAAGTGTGTCGTAAATACTTTGACGAGCAGGCACTTGACTTCACTCAATAAATTGAAGATCGTTAATAAAGTGAAAATAAAATCCCATTCCCATCTCTTAAACAAGACAAAAGTCTACGAATTTCTTCGGAAGTCTACGCGTGCTACGGAAGCGTAGCACAGCTACGAGACTACGAGAGTCAACGCGCGCCTACAAGAGGTTCAACTTTGCTACGAGAACCTACGAGCAACAATGAGAGTCTACGCACAACTGATTTAGCTTTTACTCGTGTTTGGGGCTATCATAGACGTAAAGAACGCTTCTCTCTTCAATGTTGAGTGTCTGCGTAGAGCATCGTAGTATTACGTAAATGCTACGCTATACTACGAGTTGCTACGCATAGCCTAGTTGCATCGATAAACATACGTGCAATGTTAATTTGTTGCGATGATCATTTCTACGGCATTCTCATCATTTTCTACTCTCTGGAGAGACACTATGGCATCCTCACCTTCACCCTGATGCAGGTCCACACCGGACATGCATATTTCGGGATATTTCGGGAGGTTCCTGTGTCAGATTCGGCGGGAAGAAACGCCTGGGTGTCACCATTTTGCATATCGCTCTGAGGATGCGGTACATACGGTGAAGTAAAAAAAAATCAAGTCTTTCCTTGTTTTAAAGTCCAAAAAAGTAACTATGATAAAGTAGGTACAGACAATAACTAAATTTCCTGTAATAGATAAAATACAATGACTAATACATATATTCACCAACTGAAAATTTGGAATTACTGTTATAAATAGGTACGTAATTGTGCAATACAATGTTTTATTAAAATTTCATAACAATAATTTTATCTTCCAAGTTCCCCCGCGAAATTAAGAGTTGGCTGTCCGGGTTAAAGTTGATAAAAGAGGAGGGGATGGGTTTATATGTATAACCGCTAGTTTGTTATTCACTCAGTCTGACTCCGCAGTTCACCAAGCACAATCATCATGGTTCGCACAAAATGGTCAAGAGAAGAAAAGGACTATTGTGTACAGCTATATTATTTAAATAATAATAAAACCTTACGTGTACAACGAGCGTATTGCGAAAATTTTCATGAGCAAAACGGGCTCTCTGATAAGTGTCCAACTTCAGATCAAATTAGGGAATGGGTGAAAAGACATGAAGAGAGGCAAAATTTAAGTAATTTACTACAACAGAGACGTGAAGAGAAGGAAAGACGTCTTGTACTTCTAAAACAACAGCATCATGAAGAGCAGAAGTATACGGAGACAAGTAAGTTTAGTTAACACGTTTAGTTAATTCCGTTTTGATATTAATTTTGTAGATGATCGGCTGAATACCATCTTCTCATTTATGAAATGTTGTGTCACAGTTTTTGTGGATGTGCTCCTCCATAGTCCAGGTCGACCGAATTTTAATGTTATCTTTTGTATATTTTAGAGAATAGATCTTAAAATATTTAAACCGTTTTACCCCAACCCCGCACCACACCAAAAGACACACATTTCCGGTAGCGTCCGTCACGTCACGTCTTGGTTTGGTATGACCCCAAGTCTACAATGCATACCTATTTGTTTTGAGTAATTTCCTGTTAAAAACGGAAATTGATAACTTAGTTTATTGATAAAGAAAAAACCCACTGATTAAGTGACTTGCTCAGAAATTATTTTGAATATCCTATTAAGAACTTATAAATAATCCGCAATTTATTGTGCAATACAATTTTTACTTACATTTCACAACGATAATCTAATCGTCAAAACTTCGCGAAATTATGAGTCAGGCCGTCAGTGGGCTGTGCGGATGGAAGAGGAGGTGGGGGGGGGGGGGGCTTGTCGGGTATGTCTACCCGGCCTAACTGCTCGCTAGCCAGTCACATTCAGTAGTTCACTAAGTATAGTCGTCATGGGTCGAAAATCAAACGTTAGTCAAGGCTTTTGGTCGAAAGCAGAACGGGAGTTTTGTGTGGAGCAATATTATTTAAAAAATGGGATAATGTTCCCTATCAAACGTGCGTACTGGGAAAAGTTCCATGAGCAAAATTACCTCAATAGTGATAAGTGTCCAACTTCAGAACAAATTATGGAATGGGTGAAAATACATGAAGAGACGCAAAAATCACTTAGTGCAGTGCAAAAGCAACTTGAAGAGCAAAAAAAGTTATTAGAGTCAAGTAAGCAGAACGTTAAGCAAGTTTTTAATTATAAAACAAAAGATAATGAACAGATGGATTCATTTGTATTTACATTTACTTACGTATTCAATTCAGAATCATGTTATTCATAAAATAGTAATTGTTATGTAGGCTAGCACAGTTGGGGCTATACTTACAACTCTGATATTGTTCCCAGACAAGTTAAGCCGGACACAATGGGGCAGGAAGACGGGAGAGAACCGGATCATCAAGAAAGAATCCATAGATCTTGGAGAACAGCATCAAAAGATCAAATGTAATGTATCGTACTTACACATGAGGTACTACTCTAGTGACGAAATACGGGGATATAACAATATTTTATATTCTACAGGGAAACAACGAGACATGAAATGGATTGGACCCAAGCCATTTAATGAAAAACAGAAGATTGAGCCTGTTATAGAAGACCCCTTTCATTGCTATAATTACTATTATTATGAAGAACCAAAGGAGGAAGTGAAGCCTGATAAAAGTAAGTAGATTTACACTTTTGACAGATTATAAATTCAATAAAATAAATTTTGTTATTACTACCGTTTTCTATACAAGTTAGCCATTAAAAATCGTTATATTGTATCTGTAATAATGGAAACTATGGCCTTTTGTTAGTAAATAAATGATGATGATTCATCACCTATATACGATGCGAAAGAATCCGCGTAAACACAGCTAGAGTTAAAAATAATGATTGTGCAACTAGTCGTACGGCCAATAGCCTGATGGCCGAGAGCCTTGACGAACACCAGTCGAGGCTCTCCCTAGGTGTATGTAGGACGGCGCAGTGATCAGTCAATACCACGTAGCATGAAAATACCTTTTGTGGTATTTTCATGCTTAGGTTATCGAGACAATAATCATAAGTGTTTTTATAGGAAAAGTGCTTAAAGAAAAATACGAAGGGAAGGTGCTAGAACTAGTGGAGTCCCTGAACGCTCACGGACATGCTGCGCGCACGAACGCATTTGTGTCACTCCGCGCGGAGTTACAGCGCCACGCAGTGCACGACTTGCTGGCCGCGCACCGCGCCACGCTGGCCGACCATGTGTCGCGCGCACTGCGACGAGGCAAGGATGCAGAGAGGAAGGCAGCTGCTGCTGTCGCACCGCTGCTTGCTGTACAGGTGATTATCATGACCTGACCAGGTCATTCTGCTAGTATTTGGATGCTCTTACTGCTTGAATGGATGATATAGTTCGGTTTATTTATTTATGATATCTGATCTCAACTATGTGTCCCAAAGGTCGGCAAGGAAGGCACGGAACAGTTCGTGCGTGTAGTGCGACCCGCTCTCATCACCACCGCCACTGACAAGTCTGCTTCACTCGACACACGCACTGAGGTAAACATTTGAGGTCCACTTTTTACTAACGAATATTCTTTGTGTTTCTTTAAGAACCTATGAAATAACGTATTCTGTATGTTTCAGTGCTGCTCATCGCTGGCCGTGTTGTGTTACTTGATGGAGGATGACATCACTGAGATCTTAGAGGTCATGCGCATGTACGAGACCATCTTCAGCGGCAGCTATCTCAAGGTAAACATGACTCCACATGCAATCTTCTCAGCGCTTGAATATAATGTGAAAAGATGATCGGAGGATGATGATAAGAAATGTCTTACATATAAACGTTTCTTATTCCTACAGCATAAAGGCAGTGTTAACGTATCAACCACGTGCATGGAGGAGGGTGCGTGGCACGCCGCCGCACTGGACGGCTGGGCACTACTGTTGCCACTGTTGTCCCACAACCACGCGCTGTCGCTGCTCAACAACCGCGAACCCAGCTTTGCCAGGCTTGCAGAGTTGCTTGACGCACCGTCACTTGAGGTAACTTACATAAATTTTATATGCAATACAAGGCTATGATAACTACATGAATTGTTTCAATAAACATATTTCTCACTCTCCAGGTTCGCATATCAGCCGGTCACGCGCTCGCCATCGCGTACGAGACAATGTCTGATGACAACAAATCGGACAGAGCGAATAGACTCCGACGTCACGTGGACACACTACTACCGCGACTCACTGAGTTAGCGAGAGACTCGGACAGGTTCCGAGCAAAGAAAGATCTCAAGATACAACGAGCCACTTTTAGGGACATTCTTAAGTACTTTGAGGTACGTTATTTAAGATCACTGTACTCTAGCTATCAATAATCATGTATAAAATAGTGTCTAACGCTGACCACACGCAGAATCGCTGGACTAAAGAATTTAGACTTGATAGATGACATTTGGAAAAAGAAATATGACGATCTGTTTTTACTCCAACATAATTCATTTTGCAGGAGGGTGAAACACCGCGTACAATAGCACATATCGGAGGAAGTCGCGTGGTGTGGTCGTCCTGGTCTGGCGGCGCGGCGTACGCGGCGCTGGCGGGGGCACTCGGCGGAGCGCTGCAAGTGTTGGCGCCGCGCTGTGTGCGACTGAGAGCTGCGCTGGCGCTGGCCGACGACCTGCCAAAGGAGACTGACAGCTCTGCTGAGGAAACCGAACAAAAGGACACGTCCAGGAAGAATAAGAAACTGCAACGGGTATGTACACAAACGTCGGTTAAACGACCGTAGAATTGTGAAAGAGTGAAAAAAAAAGAGAAATTCTATGTATTTTTTTGTTTGTTAATTCCAGCATCTACAGAACAGAGCAGCAAGCAAGGCCCGCAACTTCACTCGCAACATGAACAGAGACAAGCGCATCGCGGTCCTCGCCAACTGAACACACGGTTACACTCAAATAACTTCAATTCGATGTTTATTACAACACTAAAAACTATTTTAGCGGTTAATTAGGTTACAGAAGTTCATTGATCTCTCTTAATACTCGTAATTATGGTCTCCTTTGTACGGTCGAAATCTTTCTTGGTGATTTGGGCTCACGAAATGTTAAATGTATAAAGAATGATAAAATATTGTTGATTTTTGTTTTCATTTAAATAAATATTTATTATGAGAAACTATATGTTTTTTAATGGTTAGCGTATGATTCTGAATTTATTTGTTTGGAATTTCACCAAACTTTTCCCATACCCAACTCGTGAAAAAACAAAATTTTACGAACATCTTCGGCAGTCTACGCGTAGTAGCTACGGAAGCGTAGCACGGCTACGAGACTACGAGAGCTGATATCAGGTGCTACACGAGATGAAGCGTTGTTAAGAGTGAAACATGAAATTCTAATTTGCGTGGAAATACTACCATTTCACCAACATCCCTAATTTTCTGGTTAGATATAACTGAAAGTGGGTACTATGGTATGATTTTAAGCATGACACATGAAAGTTTATTCTGTAAATTGCCATCCAAGTGTCGTATATTTATTTTAGGAAACATTCTTTGAAAGACAAGGGAAGTTTGCAGAGAATTTCAATGCAAGAACTGTATAAGACTGCGAAGGAGCGGAACTGCGTCCGTGTTTTCGAACACACAACCCTAATCTCTTCAAAGTAAGAGTGAACAGGCTTCTTCTGCTGGGTAAGCTCGCTCCATCGTCGACCTTGTCTTAGTCATTCCTGACCTCGATCAAGGTCAAGAGCAAACCCATTACACATAAAAAAGGTAGTCGTTAACTATGCTATGTCGAACTAAAACTAAGACAGTCGGCAGAGACTGAATGAGAAAAGTTCAAGACTGGACTTAATGGTATACCTTGAAAGAGTCCTATGTCCAGCAATGAACGAGTAGGTACAGACTGATTTTGATGACAAAGAAACAGCACATTTGTGAAACGATAAAGTTTTTAGTATTATCATGATATCATGATATCATGATCATATGATTATAATTTAGGCGGGTCGTCAATGGCTAGGACTACGGAAGTTAGGGATTTAGGGGTGAAATTCCACACTGGGCTTACGTTTCGTGATCACATTGTAAGCTGCTGCAAAAAAGCTTACCGTAATTTGGGTTTTGTGCTTCGTACGGTAAGTAATTTTTCTAACATAAAAGCGGTCATAGCCCTATATAATGCATTGGTTAGGAGCCAATTGGAATGTAACGCAATCATCTGGACTCCACATGAATCTAAATATAGGTGCATGCTGGAGAAAGTACAGAACAAATTTATCAGGTTTTTGTACTTGAAATTGTATGGTGTATACCCATTCTATCCGCTTATGTACCCAACTTTATTTATTTTGGGTATGGTTGGTTATAACGAGCTGAGGGTCAGGAGGGATCTCACACTCACCTCGTACATATTCAGGATACTTAGAGGGAAGGTACATAATGCGGATATATTAGGGCAGGTAGGATTGTGCGTTCCGGACAGGTACGTGGGGCGACGCAGACAGCCACGCTTGCTGGTGGAGCCCCGCGCGCGAACCAATCTGTTAGGTGAGGCGCCACTGTCGCGGGCACTCCGCACTCTCAACCTCATAGCTAGTGACATTGATTTGTTTCATTGTTCTCTGAGTGAATTTACAAGAAATGCTTTATTTGTAATTAGTTACAAAATGTAGTTAGTATAAAACTGTGTGTACACTATCGCATTAGGTTGTCATCCTGTAATGATAGCTGTAAAATGGAAAAAATAAATAAATAAAAATCAGTATTCGCGTGACGTCACTATCGTTACAACAACACCTCTACCAAGTTTACGCAGCCAGAATTCGCTAGCTATTATTTATTATACAATTCATGGTAGAGGTACCCAATATGAGTCACTGAACTCCAATTGAATGATAATGAATGAAGGTGGAGGTCACGTAGTACATCAAAAGTTCGTTGAACTGATAATATTTTATGTTGGTTGCAATCTATTGATTTTGTATGTTTAACATTGTGCAATACCATGATAACCAACAAAAAGATGTAAAAGAAGTACTACTAAGACACTCATAACGCACATAACATTAAGTATCACAATCATATGGTTTAATAACCATTGCGTAATAGTTAGTTTGTTAGTAAACATTATGATTGTGATGATTCAACAACAAAAAACAGAGCTAAAAATACCTCGCGATCGATGTGACAAAACGTGCGACGCGCGACGTAAACACAGCGTGTGTTAATAATAATGGTGCAATAGGTAGTACATAAGATGAATTCTAGACCAATGACAATATTATTTAGCAAAATAACGTGAAATTCAATGTTATGTTGTGAGTAAGTTGTACTGAATATCGTTTCGTTGATTATCATATTGCACAATGTTAAATGAAAAATCTTTTGAGTGGCTTCATAATCAGGCTTCTTCTGGATCAATGAGTTTATGACCAAATTTAAAGAAATCAGATGTTTGCCCATATGAAATAAGAAGAAAATACATGTAGGATCGGTAGTTCATTGGCGTTTTATCGAAAGAGCTGGATGTACTTTGCACTGCTCTGGCTAACAATAGCAGCAGTTATAATTTTATAAAAATCATTATCTGCCTAGCCTTTTTCCCAACTGTAGTGGGGTCGACTTCCAATCGAACCAGATGCATCTGAATATCAGTATTCAGCTGCATCTGGTTATAAGTAATTTTATACAAATCAATCGAAGAAAATGTAAAAAGTTGAAAATTTGAAGCATTACAGGACCAAATTATTCTCGACCACTTGGTACTTTTAGCTATATCATTTTACACAATTTAGGACCCATTTATCTAATATGAATGGGTCCTAAATTGTGTAGTTATTTTTACCCATAGTGCTAGACGACTGGGCTTCTCCCAGTTGCAGTGTCCCTTTGTGCCTATTGGCCTTGTTTTGTTCTTTCTCTTCTTGCATGGAGATCCACTCCTCCACTATTCTTTTCTGATTAATTTCTTTGCTCCTGCAAGACTCCTTCCAAGACTGATAAATGCATTCTCTGGGACATGTCGAGCTTCATTGTCTCCGTGCTTTTCTGGTGGTTGCCACTGTTGATTCTGTCCTTCAGGAGTTGCAGTGGTTTGGAAATTGTGAGTTGAGTTAGTCTAAAAAAAAAGCTGTATATCATTGCTTCGCTTCAGAATTTCTTTGTTTGAAAAATCGATGCTTTTGTATGTCATGAATAAATGAACCGTAATATTGTGAAACACAAGATTTTACTAACATTTCACAACATTATCTTCCGAGTTCCTCCGTACGGAGGAGAGAGGGGTAGGAGGAGGGGGGGGGGGGGCTTGCTGGGTATGTCTAGCCGCTAGCGTGTTGTTCCTCATCCAGTCATCCACTTCACTCAGTTGCGCTCCGCAGTTCACTAAGCGCAGTCGTCATGGGTCGTAAATCAACCGATAACCAACAGTCTTTTCCGAAAGTAGAACGGGACTATTGTATAGAACAATATTATTCAAACCGTGAGAGAATCTGTCTTGTAAAACTTGCGTACTGGGAAAAGTACCACGAGTTAAGTAGTCGCAAAAGTGATAAGTGTCCGACTTCAGATCAAATAAGGGAATGGGTGAAAATACATGAAGCGCAGCAAAAATCATTATGTTTATTCCAACAGCAACTTGAAGAGCAGAAGCAGAAGAAATCGGAAACAAGTAACAGTAAGTAATACACATTTAGTTTGTTTCCGTTTCGTTAATAATTTTAAGGATCTATTGATATGAAATATGAAATATTGTGCAATTCTTTTCATCTAATTCCCAATAAAGCATTTTGGACTTGTTTTGTCCAAAAATGTGGATCCGCTCCAATTTAAACCCCGTGCTGGGGCTTTCAATTTCACATCAAAAAGGTGTATTTCGACTTTTATTGCATTAATTTTATTTTATTATTTATTTTATTATATAATATTAATTTTATTTATTTTATTATATTAAAAAAATATCAAAATGCTTTCAAAACAAAACTCGTTTCGTTATAACTGCAATCGGGTCGGTACCTAGAACCACAGCTCGGGTTAGCTGACAACATTCTTATCATTTTGCAGAAAAGCAATTAATTGGCACACAATGGGGCAGGAAGACAGGAGAAAACCGAATCATCAGGAAAGAATCCATAGACCTTGGAGAACAGCATCAGGAGATCAAATGTAATGTATCATACTTAAACATTACTGGGAATGTTAAAAAAAAAAAATAACTATTAATAAATTATTTAATTCTAAAGGGAAGCAACGAGACGTTAAATGGAGTGGACCGAAACCATTTAATGAAAAGGAGAAGATTGTACAGCCTGTTGTAATAAAAAAACCGTACAATTACAACAAAAACTTTTTTAATCGAGAACCGGTGAAAGAGGAAGTGAAACCTGACAAAAGTAAGTACCTATACATATATTTTAATGTAACAATGTACTCACAGGGTGGTAAAAATATTCACGAAATGGAAGTCATCGTTTACAATCATTGTGTAATAGCTACAACGGTTGATCGTTTGTTAGTAAACAAAATGTGATGTGATGATTCATCGATTTAAATGTAACTAGCTAAAAACACCTCGTGATGACATCCAAAAAGGATGCGGTCGAAGCGAATTATTTCCAAAATCTGTAGCACACAGCGTTTGTAAAC
Organism: Agrotis segetum; assembly: GCA_036375495.1. NCBI lineage: Eukaryota > Metazoa > Arthropoda > Insecta > Lepidoptera > Noctuidae > Agrotis > Agrotis segetum. The sequence goes on from JAQSVV010000041.1 coordinate 712,289, forward strand.
AGTTGTTCAAAACAATAACATGGATTCTAGATTTATAACATTGTGCAATTTCACGTGGTCTTAGTATTATCGTAACTTCAAACATCAATGTCTACCAATAAATGGATTGATGTTGTTTTTTTGTATGTCAAACAAACAATGGTTTTTTTTCGAGAAAGTTGGTACTTTAAGCAGTAGAGCCGATAAACGCTCGAGGCTTCGGCGTTGATAGAGGTCATGTTGTTGACCTAGGAAGGCTACTTTTAGCTAAACATTTTCTATCTAAAGAAAGGCAAATTGCGGAAAGTTTCCAATAAAGTTATTATAACATTCTTATTTTTGCTAACAGAAAAAGTACTCAAAGAGAAATTCGAAGGAAAGGTGCTAGAGCTAGTGGAGTCGCTGAACGCTCACGGACATGCAGCACGCACGAGCGCATTTGTGTCACTCCGCGCGGAGTTACAGCGACACGCAGTGCACGACTTGCTGGCCGCGCACCGCGCCACGCTGGCCGACCATGTGTCGCGCGCACTGCGACGAGGGAAGGATGCAGAGAGGAAGGCAGCTGCTGCTGTCGCACCGCTGCTTGCTGTACAGGTGATTATCAATATCTTACTAGAAATAAGTAAAGGTTATGTTATCACCACCGGAACTGACTTTACGTCTAGTGCTAATAATTTCTAAGCTCCAGTTTACATCGAACTTCAACCTAAATGGCAGTTTTGCCCTTAGCATGACGTGTCCATAAATACCAACACAAATAACCATACTTAAGCTTGTAACATGTAACCCACAGGTCGACGAAGAATTCACGGAACAGTTCGTGCGCGAGGTGCGACCCGCGCTCACAGCCGCCACCACTGACAAGTCTGCCTCACTCGACACACGCACTGAGGTAAACATGGCTATAGATTCACTTTTCATCACCGAACGTCGTCTTTATCTTCTTCAAGAACCTATGAAATAACGTGTTCTGTATGTTTCAGTGCTGCTCATCGCTGGCCGTGTTGTGCTACTTGATGGAGGATGACATCACTGAGATCTTAGAGGTCATGCGCATGTACGAGAGCATCTTCAGCGGTAGCTATCTCAAGGTGAACTATGACTCCATATGCAATCTTCTCAGCACTTGAATATAATGTGAAAAGATGATCGGAGGATGATGATAAGGAATGTCTTAAATAAAAAACGTTTATTGTTCCTACAGCATAAAGGCAGTTTTAATGTATCAACCGAGTGTGTGGAGGAGGGTGCGTGGCACTCCGCCGCACTGGACGGCTGGGCACTACTGTTGCCGCTGTTGTCACACAACCACGCGCTGTCGCTGCTCAACAACCACGAACCCAGCTTTGCCAGGCTTACAGAGTTGCTTGACGGACCGTCACTTGAGGTAACTTACATAAGTTTTATAAGCAATACAAGGCACTGATAACTACATGAATTGTTTCAATAAAAATATTTCTCACTCTCCAGGTTCGCATATCAGCCGGTCACGCGCTCGCCATCGCGTACGAAACAATGTCTGATGACAACAAGTCGGACAGAGCGAATAGACTCCGACGTGACGTGGACACACTACTACCACGACTCACTGAGTTAGCGAGAGACTCGGACAGGTTCCGAGCAAAGAAAGATCTGAAGATACAACGAGCCACATTTAGGGACATCCTCAAGTACTTTGAGGTAAGTAAAAAAAAATATGATGACTGAACTCCAGCTATTACGTAGACGGTGTATGGCGTTGACCGCACAGAGAATTGTTGGCTTTAAAAATGTTGATTTGTTTCAGTATCTATTTTAATGCCATCTTAACATTTTTTTCCAGGAGGGTGAAGCACCGTGTACATCAGCCCACATCGGCGGTAGTCGCGTGGTGTGGTCGTCCTGGTCGGGCGGCGCGGCGTACGCGGCGCTGGCGGGGGCACTCGGCGGAGCGCTGCAAGTGTTGGCGCCGCGCTGTGTGCGACTGAGAGCTGCGCTGGCGCTGGCTGACGACCTGCCTGAGGAGACTGACAGCTCTGCTGAGGAGACCGACCAAAAGGACACGTCCAGGAAGAATAAGAAACTGCAACGGGTATGTACACAAATATGTTCTGTCGACAAGAAAGTAAATTCGTACGTTATTATATTAAGGAATTTTTAAAGTGTTTTGTTCGTTTCAGCATCTACATAATAAAGCAGCCAGCAAGACCCGCGATTTCACCCGCAACCACAACAGAGACAGGCGTTCCATAGTCGCCGTCGCCTTCTGAACTGTACTTCGGCGTCGCAAAACATCGCAGTCTTCCACTAAATATCAGTTTCGGTTTAAATGTACAGTTTTGTTGAATTGTAACCACATAAATTCGACACCGCACTGGTTACAGCTAGTGACAAGTTGGTTGTTTAAGTTACAGTATTTAACTTAGTTGTTAAATTTTAAACCAAAGAAAACTGTGATATTATTGATAAAATTAAAAGGTATAGGATAGGGGGTTGGGGTCAAAATGATAATTCAATCTTCTCGATCAGTCTTTTTGCGATTTTACTTTTCATGGTGACATAGGCTGATTTAGAGTTTAATCAGCACTTATCACTGAATTGTTGTCATTTTTAGTGTAGTTTTCTATTGTAATTTAATATTAATACTGATTATTGTTGTAAATATTTCTTTATCAAAATAATATTTATAAAGAGAACCAATATTTTCTTTATTTTATTTGTATTCTATATTTCTGGTGAATTATTTAAGGAAGCCACATCAAGATAAAGAAAGCACTACCTATAACTTCTCTAGTTGGTCCATTGTTGTAGTATCACCATCATCATCAGCCTATTAATGTTCTCATTGCTGGGATACAGGCCTCCTCTCTGTGAGAGGGAGTGGGCTATAATCCACCACGTGGGCCCAGTGCGGATTGGTGGATGTCACATGTCTTCAAATTTGTGGTTCTAGGACATGCCGGTTTCCTCATGATGTTTTCCTTCACCGTTTTGAGAGCAGTGGTGATGAAATAATTTACACAAAGTTATGCGCCTACATGGATTCGGACTCACGACCTACAATTTGTAAGTTGGGGCCGATACCATTGGGCCACCACTGCTCATTGTAATGTTGTAATATAGTAGTTATTTTTTTGTTAGGAAATATCGTAAGTAAGCCTTTCTCTGTCTAATATATCTGTTGACACTATCAATAACCGAATATTATTCAATAAAAGTTTGAAATCTGGTAAATTATCAAAACTGCTAACAGGACGTAAGTCTATTATCCAATCTAATCACACGATTGTTTTTTCCAACGCGCTGATAAAATTACATAATGTCATAAAGCGTCAGGCTTCAGAGATATTTGCCGGAATGTAAATCAAAACTGAACCTTTTATAAACAACATTATTGTCTTTTTTCTTCCTGCATTATGACCACATAAACTACTACTACAGTTATTGTCATATGGAGTCTACAAGATTATTTCGGTCCACGGACATACTTGATATGAAATTCGACACATGTAACTCCCAACACTTTACGAACATCACGCAATTAAGACCTATTTTTTAAAGCCATAGACCGCAGCATCCTCTGTGTGGTCTGTGTGTTTCTTCAAAAACCTACGAAGTAACCACTACACAGCACAATCTTCCTGGAGAGGGGAGGAATAGGACATTGTATAAACAAAAAGTTATAATAAATAGATTTATAATTTCAGTACCAGATAAAATACAAAGAAAAAAAGTCAACAACATAAGATGTCATTCAAAACAAAGACAACCAAAACGGAGAATTGAGTAACCAAAACCGGTCGGCAGAAAAAAAATACAGTACGTTCTTCATTACAAAATGTCACGAAAACATCGATCGCAACTTTATGACCTCATCGACACTTCAACTGACATACACGTAACGAGTCAGAAATCGTCGTGAGAAATAATCAGACGTCGACAATCAGCGACATGCTTCAAGCAATAGAAGGTTCCAATGTTTGTAACATCATAAAATTCGTTCAGATGGTGAAGGCTGCGTAGCGCTCATCTCTGTCAAGTTTGCGAGTTATGGTGCGGGCCTTGCAGGATGCTCTATGTTTTAGGTGCTGAAATGTAAAAAAATGTGTTAACTATTTTTTGTGGTACCACGAACCTCGCTCCCTCATTCTTTCTTCAACCAACATTCTACAATTTGACGTCTCAATATCCAGATCAAAAATAACAACATATAGCATACCCTCTGCAGTTTGTTAGGTTTCTCCTGATCCTCCCACTTCTCCGGCGGGTTGTCATCCAGCGCCAGCGCAGCTCTCAGTCGCACACAGCGCGGCGCCAACACTTGCAGCGCTCCGCCGAGTGCCCCCGCCAGCGCCGCGTACGCCGCGCCGCCCGACCAGGACGACCACACCGCGCTCTCCGAGCCCACGCGGACCGACATGCACGACACCTCGCCCTCCTGCAATGTCACATGCTATCGTTAGATCCTCCTCTCACGGAAAACCTGTCACTGTCTCCTATACGATTTAAACATACCTCAAAATACTTCAGAATGTCTCTGAAGGTAGCTCGTTGTATTCTGCGGTCTCTCTTGGCACGGAACTTGGATGATTCCCTTACCAACTCGGTGAGTCGTAGTAGTAGTGCATCCACATCAGCTGTACACGGGTTATCTGAGTTGTTGTCGTCTGCCACTGTCTCGTACGCGATAGCGAGCGCGTTGCCTGCTGCCAAGCGGACCTGTGAAGTCAAAATCATAATTATTTTTATTGAAACAATTCACTTCTGTCATGATTGACTTGAGTTAGATACACATAGGTAAGTTACCTCAAGTGACGGTGTGTCAAGCAACTCTGCAAGCCTGGCAAAGCTGGGTTCGTGGTTGTTGAGCAGCGACAGCGCGTGGTTGTGTGACAACAACGGCAACAGTAGTGCCCAGCCGTCCAGTGCGGCGGCGTGCCACGCAGCCTCCTCAACACACGCGACATTTGCTCTGCGGTCCTCCTTTAAAGGGAACAATAAAAGTTTAAAGCTTGTTTTATCATCGTCATCCTAAGATCAGTGCTTAGCATTATATGATAGTGCTGAGAGGATTGCAAGTGCAATAATTGTTAACCTTGAGATAGCTGCCGCTGAAGATGCTCTCGTACATACGCATGACCTCTAAGATCTCAGTGATGTCATCTTCCACCAAGAAGCACAACACGGCGAGAGAGGAGCAGCACTGAAACATAACATAAATTTAATTCATTGAATCCTGGAGAAAGATGATTAATTCTGTTTTGCAATGTTTACCTCAGTGCGTGTGTCGAGTGAGGCAGACTTGTTAGTGGCGGTGTTGGTGAGTGCGGGCCGCACCTCGCGCACGAACTGTTCTATGCCTTCGTCACCGACCTGTGGGGCGCATAGATGAGATTAGTTATGATAAACTGAACAGTAGGTTCATACATTCAACCAGTAACAGGATCCCATTACTAGCAGAATGACCTTTAGGGATCTGATTAGATCATGATAATCACCTGTACTGCAAGCAGCGGTGCGACAGCAGCAGCTGCCTTCCTCTCTGCATCCTTCCCTCGTCGCAGTGCGCGCGACACATGGTCGGCCAGCGTGGCGCGGTGCGCGACCAGCACGTCTTGCATTGCACGTTTTTGTAGTTCTGCTCGGAGTGTAACAAATGCGCTCACACGCGCTGGATGTCCGTGAGCGTTCAGTGACTCCACTAGATCTAACACCTTCCCTTCATTTTTTTCTCGAAGAAGTTGTTCTGAGGAATGAAGAAATATTTTTGAAACAGGAAAGGATGAAGCCTCTTTCAAGCTCGTAATTATAATCAGTTCTACCTATAATATTGTAAGTCACCTTTTTTACAAGTTACTTATATTAACACCAATGATGTTCTCTTTATTAGCGTCGTTATTGTCGTAAATATTATATAATTTTATTACATACTTCTAGTGTCAAACGATAACATACTCATCAAAATGTTATTATGGCCCAAGTAGTTTATGTTCTACAATTATTTTGAATTCCAGAAAGTTAGCCATCTTACTTTTATTAGGTTTCACTTCTTCTTGGACCGGCTCTTCATAATAGTAACGTTGAGGTTCTTCTACTACAGGCTTCAATACCTTCTCTTTTTCAACTGGTCGTGGCCCAGTCCATTTAGTGCCTCCTTGCTTCCCTGCAGAATATAATTCATTGTTATTATCTTAACAATATTTTATTAATTTACTAGAAATGTGTATGATGCCATTACATTTGATTGCCTGATGATCCTCTCCAAGATCTATAGAGGCTGTCCTGATGACCCGGTTTTCTCCAGTCTTTCTGCCCCATTTTGTGCCACTAAGGTTGTCTGCAAAACAATATCAATGTTGTTAGTTAAGTCGAGGTGCGGCTGTCTATACCTGATGCCTTTATTAATAAACCTAACCATTTATGTCCTTATTCGACCACTAAATAATAAACATAGGTCGGAATTAGGTAGAGTTATTACTTACGCTGAGAAAGAATAAAGTGGATATTGCCGAAATCCCGGCATTACTTTTAAAGAGCAGAAAAATCCAAAAGGGAATTGTTCATTTTCGGCTTTTCGTGGACAGGTTGTCCAGCGAAATGTATTTTTACGAAACAAAGTAAATCTAAAGTTAATATTTTTGTGATTCTCGTTGCAGGAAAGCAAATGTACAAACAAGTCATTTAACAAGTATTTAAACCGATTGAGTTCAAAAATCTTCGCCATTTTTTCATTACAGGCTAATTCTGTGTTGCCATATTAATAAAAGTTAAGAAGAATCGTTCTAAAAGATTGTAATCACAATTACAATCTTTTAGAACGATTATACGAGTAATCGATTGCTACATATGAGTAAGATATAATATGTTTTTGCGAGAATTTGTTATCAGGTGATTTTCAAAAGGTTTTATATTTATTTTTCTTTAATTACATCAACAACAAACAAAAAAATATATCTACAATCACCGTGTTTGGCATGCAAATCATTTACAATCGATCATAATATTATTTCGATTGTTGTTAAATCGTTTTATATTTATTAACTGGCAATACTTACCAAGTGTCAATAATGACAAACAGTGAAAAAAAAAACCATTCGTTTTGCTTTTGTGTAGGTACGACGAATGTTGTTTTTTGTTACATTACATCAGGATGTGTGTTACAAGTGCATTCGAAGTAAGGGAACATCATTATAATAAAGGTAAATCCTTTAATTTGGACCAGGAGTACTCCTAATTGTAACTTTTTTCAGCGACAAGATTTTGCCTTACACATGTTTTGTGAACCATTTTTACAGTTTCCTGCAACTTTGTTACAATAATACGTTTCTTTGAGGTATAAACTATTAAAATCCTCAGTCATTAAATATTATGGTTAATGTCCACACTAAGCCAAAATGCCCTAACAAAGTGAGCATTTCCTTTCGATGCAAGTACCAAATTAACTCAACCTAATTCCGACCTATGATAATAATAAACAAAATAAACTGAGTAAAACTAATTGCGAAAGGCGAACGGCAAATGGTTAGACTTAATATTTTTGATGAATGCTACTGAAAATATATTGTTTACAAAATAAAGTAATTAGTTGTGCAATGTAGCAGAAACAACAATACTTGAAACGGTTAATTAGTCTAGTCTAAGTAGTACTTACTTGGCTCTTTTATCGGTTCCTTTTCAGCATTTCTTATGCTGTGTAACTCTTCATGTCTCTTCACCCATTCCTTGATTAATTCTAAACTCGGTTCGTTTTTATTTTGTTTCTCTTTTTCCAACTTTCTGCGTCTATTCCTTTCTGGCAAAAGTTCCCAGAAGACAGGGGGATTTGCCTCTTCAAAATAATATTTCTGAATATAAAAATCACGTACTGTCTTCGACCACACACGCTTAACAATCGAGTCCGATTTTGTGCGAACCATGATGACTGTTCTCAATGAATTTTCGAGCGCAACTGAGTGAGTGAAAACAAAAACCAGTTCGTGCCTACTGTGACCCCGCCGCGCGCCCCTCTCGATGATGACGCATACTTGAACGCGGGAGTTTGGAATGTTACATAATAATAATTTTGTTATGAAATTCTAGTACAATGTTGTGTTGCATGAAAAGGATTATACTACCACAGTCTAATAATCCTACAGTCGTCCGACGAAGACGTCTAGACAGGGCAATCGTGCGGGGTGTGAGAGGTGAGACGCGGGTAAGCCGAGCCCAACTTGGGAACAAAACGATGTTACTATGTTGGGCTCTATCATTCAGGGCTATCGCGTGTGACGTGCGTAGGTATTTATTTTTATTTGTTCATTTAAAATGGCCGACCCGCGGACGCCTTTTTTTTTAATAGGTTATTGCACAGGGCATCTGTTTGGAAATTCTACTAATATTATATTTATATGACTGTGTTATAATTTGTATGTCCCACGACAAGATGGTGGACTTTTTTTATTAATTACCAAGGGTGAATTTCGAGAGGGCGCACGTATTTTAATTTACCAAGTACGGGTATCAATTTTGAGTTTATTAGGGGTCCTTGTTACAAAAAAGCCATCCTTTTTAAAATCCATGATGGCGGAGGTCATTTTCTTATAATTTGATATGTGTGTCAATTTCGAGGTTATTTGGGGTGCTTGTTACGAAAAAGCCATTCTTTTTGTAATCCAACATGGCGGACGTCATTTTTTCCTTAGAATTTGATATGGGTGTCAATTTCGAGGTTAATTGGGGTGCTTGTAACGAAAAAGTCATTCTTTTTGAAATCGAAGATGGCGGGCGTCAATTTAAATGTATTACGCCAATTCCGTGATAAATTGGGGTGCTGGTTACGAAATGCCATCGAAATAACTTAAATCTGTCTCGAGTTGGTCCTATAGTAAAAGTTGTTCATTTTGGTAGTCTGTAGCAATTTTTTTTTCACATGTATGTAAGTACCCTTTCGGTTAGAATATTATTATTATTATTAATTTGTATTGTATTTATGACATTTATTTATTTGAAAGTTAAAATTAAAAAAAAAATCGCAGTCCACGTCGTCAGTGTCACATAGTAACTATTTATCAAATGCATCAGTTCAATTTTTAAATCTCTTAGTATACGTCTTATCTGCATTTTTTATTTTCATTCAACTTCTTAATAATATGATGATTTGACTGGCCTGTTGGTCTAGTGGTTAGTGACCCTGACAGCAGTCAGGGTCACTAACCACTAGACCAACAGGCCTAGCATCCGGCATAGCAATGCCGGAGGTCGTGGGTTCGATTCCCACCCAGGACAAATGTTTGTGTGATGAGCACGATCATTTGTTCTGTGTCTGGGTGTAATTTATCTATAATATGTATGTATTTAGAAATATGTAAGTATGTGTATCAGTTGTCTAGTACCCATAACACAAGCTCTGCTTAGCTTGGGACTAGATGGCGTTGTGTGATAGTTGTGAAATATTATTATTATTTCTTTATTCATCATAACTCTTATCTATTACATTTTTAAATATTTTTATAAAAAGAAATAAAAAACATTTAAAAATATAAAAAATAGCAGTCCACCAGCATCGGGAACAGGGTCCGGGTCGCCGGTGGTCAGGGCCCCTGAGAGAGGAACCTCCTAACAATACGCGCCGTGTCCAGAAGTACTGCCTTCTGAATCAGGCGCTTGATCCAGCTGCCAAGCGAGAGCCTCTTCAGATGTTGTTCGAGGCTCTTGGCAATTAAGCCATTGGCAGACACGACTATCGGCACAATGACTGCCGTATTTACGTCCCACATGTCAACAACCTCGCGAGCCAGATCAAGATACTTGAATTGCTTATCTTTTTCTGCCCTCACGAGGTTCTCATCATGCGGGACCGTAATATCAACAATCATTGCGCGACGCTCCGATCGATCTATCACCACAATGTCAGGTTTATTGGCAACAATAGTCCTGTCAGTGATGATAGGTCGATCCCAATACAACGAGATATTGCCATTTTCGAGAACTGGGTCGGGCGCATACTTATAGTAAGGCACTTCCGATTCCACAAGGTTGTACTTCAAAGCAAGTTGCTGGTGGATAATCCTGGCCACGAGGTTGTGTCTATGCAAATACTCTCCGTTAGCCAGACTAGAACACCCAGAAATAATGTGTCGGATAGATTCTCCAGGACGGTGGCATGCCCGACATATGTCAACCGTGCCATCCTTCACAATGTATTTCCGGTAGTTATTTGTCATCATAACTTCGTCCATAATTGCACAGACAAAACCTTCAGTTTCCCCAAACAGGTCACCGAAGCGTAGCCAGGATACGGACGCTAGAAAGTCTACATCGGGACCATGTAGTGCCCGGTAATAGCGTCCGTGAAGCTCCTTGCTTTGCCATACCTCCTTACGATCATTAGTGTCTAAAACTTTAGGTTTGCGCCAGTTCTCGTTAGCCAAGGAGAGCGGAGTAAGACCCTTATCCACCGTGACCACATCTCGGTGCATCCCCACGTCGGTTTCTAGGAAATATTCCCTGAGACTGCATACCTCACGGTTGTGCAGGGTCTTAGCATTTAAAAAGCCACGACCCCCGCACTTCCGTGGGATATACAGTCTCATCACCGACGACCGTGGGTGATGCATTCGATTTGCAGTCAGCAGTGAACGGACTCTTCTATCCAGGGCGTCAAGATCCGTCTGAGTCCATTTGAGTATGCCGAAAGAATACATCAACACCGGCATGACCCAACCGTTGAAAGCGCGCACCTTATTGCCACCTGACAAAAGACTGTACAGTACCTTATTCAGGCGGCCAAAGAAGCGCTCTCTCAACGATTGTTTCATGTCAGCATTATTGATGCCTAATGCTTCCGACATACCCAAATATTTGTAGGTCTCTGTTGAAGAGAGGGATCTAAGGTGTATGGAATCAGAGAGTTGAGTTCCCTCTGATTCCATAATCTCCCCTCTCTTCACATGCATGACTGCACATTTGTCCACACCAAATTCCATCCTGATGTCGCTACTGAAAGTTTCTGTTACCTTCAGTAGCTTCATCAGTTGCAAGTTGTTGGGGGCAAAGAGTTTCAGGTCATCCATGTAAAGAAGGTGAGATATGACCTGACCACCTCTCTTCAACCGATATCCTAGCCCCGAACCCTCCAGCAATGTGCTGAGCGGGTTCAAGGCCAGACAAAACCACAAAGGACTCAGACTATCACCCTGGAATATCCCGCGCTCAATCCTTATCGGTTCGCCGCTACCTTGGATCTGTCGACATCCTGGATAGCGAAGGACTGTTCTCCAGGTCCCCATACACGACAACAGGAAGGTACGTAGAGTTATATCAACTTTATACAACTCTAGCACCCTCATGAGCCATGTATGGGGTACCGAGTCATAGGCCTTCTTATAATCTATCCAACATGCGGACAGATCTTTTCGGGAGCGGCGAACCTGTTGGCTAATGGCCATATCAATGAGGAGGAGCTCCTTAGTACCGCGGGACCCGTTCCTACATCCATTTTGAGAGGCAGACATGATAGAGTTAGTCACAATATGTTGATTGATTTTAGCTCTCAAAATGGATGTAAGAACTTTATAGACCGTTGGTAGACAAGTAATCGGTCTATAATTTTTGGGTTCCGCAGTACTACCCGATTTATGGAGCAGGTGGGTCACTCCTGTTGTCAAGAATTGGGGCAACGACCCTGACTCTAAGGCTAATTGGAACTGGGATGCCAAGCGAACGTGTGATCTTTTAAACCACTTGATCCAGAAATTGTGCAGTCCATCCGGCCCTGGGGATTTCCAGTTAGGCAGCGGATGGACTGCACAAGCTACGTCTTGGGGGCTGATAGTGATTGCCCGCATTTCGGTAATCTGATCACACGCACGTTCAACATCCCGGGTCCAATCGCCCTCAGTGTGACTGACAGGCACCGACCAGATGCTGCGCCAGAATGAACTCATGGCATCATCATCCGGTAGGCGCGTGTCAGTAACACCTTGGTCCGGTCGCTCCCAAGTTCTATAAACCCACCTTTCGTCGCTTTGGAATGTGCGATTCAAGGTGTACCGTTCCACCCGCCGCTTGTACCGACGAATACGGTTCGCCCATGCACAAATCTTCTGCTTCAGGAAGTCGATACGCTCTGTGACGCGGGCCAAATATTCACGTGGACTAATATCAATCCCCGAGAACGCCCGCCTCACAAAGCGCATCACTCTAGGGCGAGTATTACCCTCCCTGAAGCAGATCAACTTGCCGATGAGTGCTCTAGCCTCACCGATACGCCGCTCAATCCTGCACTGCCAAGCCGGAGTAGCTGATTTTGGTCGTGTAGCTCTGTCACTGTCAGGGAATTTGACGTGAGCTACACGACATGCCGCTACAGCTGCACAGTACAGAATTGAGTGGGTATCAGTAAGGTCTTTGCTGCTATCAAAATAATTTGACAGCTCCGAGTCTAGAGCACACACCAGCGCCTTGTTTTTATTGTGCATAGGCAAACGAGGTAAACGTGGTCTGAGTTCAGGAGGTGTTGAACGGTATTCCCGTAACGCACACTCCAAAGCGCTCCTCAATTGTACGTTGCATTGGGTACTCACGGATGTAACTTCGTCATGATCCTCTCCAACAGCGTGCTCAGACAGCGGTGGCACACTGGAAACGTTTTGTAGTTGCGCCGCAATCAATGGCAAAGCAGGATCAGTAACTGGGATACTCCGCGAGTCAGAGCGTAGTCGATCAAGTACTGTGTCATTCAACATACGGTTACGTTGAATGACCCGCACCTGATCCGATAATCGTTGCGCCGTTACATTGACATCTGGCTCCAGCACCTGAAACAGAGACAGCATCCGACCACGGTACGCAGTCAGGTTGCTTCCCCCCTCAGTAGCCCCATAATATGCGCGCATGACGTTTTCGTTAATGGACTGAGTCCATCGCATGCGCGACACATTATTATTATTATTAATACATGCAGTAAAGAGGGGGTTAAAACTTGTTTTCATTATTATATAAGTGTTTAATATTGTTTTCATTATAATTCTGCCATCCATGTTGATCTGCAATAAATAAATAATTTCATAAATATTCTTTACTTGTGACAACCCTGGCCGATGCATAACTGTCTAGACAATGTCGGCATTTTACCCGAGATCAAAGGCGTCGTCCTACTGTATGATTTCTATACTGTGATACTACTATAAAACCTTAAATTTTAACTGTTGTTAGGTCACGTTATGTTTCGTAGCCAGCCGTTGTTTCTCATAGTCGTGCTTGTAAGCTTAGATAAATAAAAATGGTTGTGGGAACTGTTTGGACTAAAGAGTACTTCTCGATGTATCAATTGCTTTTTTAAAGGCGAACTTATCTGGCTGCCCGGCTGATTTTAAATTTAAACACATAAGCCCGATGACAGACAGAAGATTTATGGGGAATGTCTGTTAAAGTTTGTACATCTATAGTGGAGACTGTGGCACCTCAATTTGCTTTAATTTTTAAATATGTGTGTGGATCAAGGAGTGTTTCCTGATTTGATGAAGTTTAGTAAAATCGTACCTCTTTTAAATCTGGAGACTAAAGATACTAACAATTATAGACCAGTATCTGTATTGCCAGTCTTTAGCAAGGTATTTGAAAAAGTAATGTTAAATCAGATGCTTAATCACTTTAACATCAACAGAATCTTACACGATCAGCAGTATGGTTTTACCAAGGGACGTTGCACAACTGACGCCGGTGTTACCTTATTAAAGCACATGTTTACTGCTTGGAAAGAGGCCCAAGATGCGATTGGAATATTTGTGACCTCTCCAAAGCATTTGATTGCGTAAACCATGATACATTACTTTTGAAATTAGAGCATTATGGACTAGGTAAACTTGCACTTAGTTTGGTCAATTCATATTTGTGCAATAGGCAACAGCAGGTTGAAATAAGGTCTCAGCACACATATGGGATCGGAAAGGGATCGTAACCGTAACGCCTTTCGCCTCGCTGTCAACCAGGCGTCAACCTACCGTATGCACGTAACGAAAGCGTATCAGCAGCGCCTGTACGTCAACTCGGCTACGGCTAGGCGACACCGCGCTTACGCCTCGCCGCCCCCCTGGCTGACCTGGTTAGTCAAGTCGCGGGAGGGGAAAGGGGAAAGGGTGGACGAAGAGATGTGAGCTCGGGTACGGAGAGACGTAAGCGCGGGGACGGAGAAACGTAAGCGCGGGGACGATGAGCCGTAAGCGCGGGAATTCAAGTTCGGAGCCTGTTCCGAGGCGAGGCGATTACGTTATTATTCCGATTAGTGTGCGTTGCAGTAGGGAGTTTAATACAAACCATTCTGAACGGCTCGAGGCGATACGGTGACGATCCCTTTCCGATCCCATATGTGTGCTGAGACCCATAAACGGCGAAAATTTATTATTATTTATTTATTTATTACTAAAAATACATTACATTCCATTATAATTAAGATCAATGCCCCACAAAACCGTTTCCACGGTTTGTCTGCAGGAACGGAACACAAAATAGGCAACGAAAACGTTTAAAGTGCGGAACCTTAAATATGACAATTAACAATATTTTACAAACTCTCAAGTAAGAACAACTTAAGTAATTTGGCAAATTTGCCTTTTTTAGCCTGACTTCTTATACCAGCAGGTAAACTGTTGAGAAGATAAAGTATTCTTTTCTTAGGCGAGGAGCCACCAATCCTGAAAGCTCCGTGATCACGGATTCTAATATTTGTAATAAAAAATATAAGTTAACGTTTAGACGAACAAGATTTGCTTGGTCGGCGTGGATTTGATTGGCCGGAAATATTTTAATTAAATTTTTTTATTATTAAATTTCCATAATTTTTTTCCGTCATCACGGATTTTGATTAATCTTATATAGAATTGTGTGAAATATTCTGTTCAACAAGAAAAAATCCGGCCGACCAATGATTTTTAGCCGGAAAGGTCACGCATACCTATTTGAATGGTGTGATAAGGGGTAAAATTTATCCATTATCACGGAAACCTTTTTTTTTTTTTAATTCACGCGTTTTAATGTCACATTTATGATTATCTTGGTATGCGTGCTTACAAACTGCCGAAAGTATCGCGCATACCAAATTTTATTGTGTGAGTGAGGATCATACTATTATAGATTTCACTTACTTGATGACATTTCTTTTAGTCTTTCTTATACCTCTGGCCTCTTCTTCAAGTTTTTAACTATTTATTATACTAATTAATATGGAAAAGAGGCAATACAGGAAATTTTTTATTTGGGTTGATTATATAAGAAATGAAGGTTGATACAAAAAATATGTTCAATTCAAGTTTATTAATTAATAATCATCTACATCATTATCATCAAAATTATCATTTCTCTCTTCTTCTGATTCTTCGTTTTCTTCCTCATTCTGTTGGCAACTTAATATTTCCTCAACCTTTAACGGTGCTGATGGGCCAATATACCACAATGGTTCGAGTTTACTGGATTCATTTACTTGCCATCCACATTCTGTTGGATCATATAATGTACAAATGGGTTCAGTAGCATTTTGCCACATTGCGTTTACAAAAATGGTGCGTAATATTTTTTGCGTTAAAGTTTTCCAGCATTGTGGAATATTATTTGAATTGAAATTTATCATAACTTTGTAAAATTTTTCTTTGTCGGTTGCACTTGCAAAAAAAAATTAAAAATAATTCAAAGTCGCGTCGTCTTTCGCAAACGCCTCAAGGAGCAAACTAACGGAGTTCCGTAGGTCCCGTAGGTCTAAGCGTCTATTGAGTTTATAGGACTGTATAAGTAGGTCACAACGGCCCAGAAACGCAAAGGGCATTTAAAGAAACAGGGTACATTTTTAGTCAGAATGAGTATGGCAGTCCTTTTCGCTCTGCCCAGGGGCTGGAGGACTTACTAGATGGTTTTACCTAAAAAAAAAGACAAAAAAAAAACATATTAGATTTACGGTTTTAATATACGAACAGAAGAAAATATAAAAGGGACTTTATCAAATAAAACACATTTTTACTACCTACCTGTAGCGTTATAGTTTTATTTTATTCCTCGACATAATAATAAAAGCGGAGAGTTAAAATTTGGTATGCGCGATACTTTCGGCAGTTTGTAAGCACGCATACCAAGATAATCATAAATGTGACATTAAAACGCGTGAATGAAAAAAAAAAAAAAAGGATTCCGTGATAATGGATAAATTTTACCCCTTATCACAACATTCAAATAGGTATGCGTGACCTTTCCGGCTAAAAATCATTGGTCGGCCGGATTTTTTCTTGTTGAACAGAATATTTCACACAATTCTATATAAGATTAATCAAAATCCGTGATGACGGAAAAAAATTATGGAAATTTAATAATAAAAAAATTTAATTAAAATATTTCCGGCCAATCAAATCCACGCCGACCAAGCAAATCTTGTTCGTCTAAACGTTAACTTATATTTTTTATTAAAAATATTAGAATCCGTGATCACGGAGCTTTCAGGATTGGTGGCTCCTGGGCTATCTCAAGCGTTCTGTCGCCAAAGTAATTATTTACTCTAGGTACATTATAGTTACCTGCTGATACTGTCCTAGTTCCGTAATTATGAGTAACCAGCGAGTGGTTCCGCAAGGCTCAATATTGGGTCCTTTCCTCTTTTTGGTATATATTAATGACCTACCCTATCTATTGGATAACCAAACTCACAAAATGGTGTTATTTGCGGATGATACTTCCTTAATTTCTAAGATTAATAGACGGGCTCAAAATTTAGACGACCTAAATAATACTTTATGTCAGGTCCACAACTGGTTTACAGCAAATAACTTAGTATTAAATTAAAAAAAAAAACTTAATGTATACGATTAGCTCTTACAAATGTTCGAAGTACAAATAATGACATAGTATTGAATATTGAGACACTAGAATTCGTCGATAAAACGGTTTTCTTGGGGATTACGCTTGGCTCAAGATTACAATGGGGTCCTCATTTAACATCTCTAGCAGGGCGCTTAAGCTCAGCAGCATATGCCGTCAGAAAGATCCGTCAATATACTGACGTAGATACGAGACTTGTATATTTTAGTTACTTTCACAGTATCTATCTATCTATACATATAATAAAACTGTAGAAAAGTAATTTTTGTACATTCAAAAAAATATCAAAAAATATAGCCAGGGTTATAAAGAACAACCAATAGAACCCATTTCTAGCATTTTTAGAATTTTTGTCTGTTTGTCTGTATGTCTGTTTGTCTGTTTGTATGTTTATTTGTTCGAGCATCACGTAGAATGTACGAAAGTTATGTAGATAACTTAAATACACAACGACTGACCGTAATTTGAAGTAACATTTAGTTTTTGTTTCATTCAAATCGGATCAGTCTATCAAAAGATATTTGAATTCAAAGTGTGCAAGAAGTAAAATTACGGTCAGTTTACACCGAACGCGCAGTTCAGTAGCGCGATCTAACTTGGAATAAAAAAACTACATATTCAAATATGGTGTGGACTGAAGTGGAGTGGTTTGGAGTGGGATGTTGTGGGATAAATTGGGATGGAGTGGGATAAAGTGGGATGGAGCGGGATGGAGCGGGATAGAGCGGGATGGAGCGGGATGGAGTGGGATGGAGTGGTATGGAGTGGGATAAAGTGGGATGAAGTGGGATGGAGTGGGATGGAGTGGGATGGAATGGGATGTAGTGGGATGGAGTGGGATGGAGTGGGATGGAATGGGATGTAGTGGGATGGAGCGGGATGGAACGGGATGGAGTGGGATGGATTGCGATGGAGTGGGATGTAGTGGGATGTAGCCGGATGGAGCGGGATAGAGCGGGATGGAGCGGGATGGAGTGGGATCGAGTGGGATGGAGTGGTATGGAGTGCTTTGAAGTGGGATGTAGTGGGATAAAGTGGGATGGAGTGGGATGGCGTGGTATGGAGTGGGATGTAGTGGGACAAAGTGGGATGGAGTGGGATGAAGTGGGATGGAGTGGAATAAAGTGGGATGGAGTGGGATGGAGTAGGATGGAGAGGGATGGACTGGGATGAAGTGGGATGGAGTGGGATTGAGTGGGATGTAGTGGAATGGAGCGGGATGGAGCGGGATGGAGCGGGATGCAATGGGTGCTTTGAACGCTGCTAGGTGGTTTTGAACGACAGAGGGCGTTTATCACAAACAGGTCAATATTCTTGAAAAATCTAAATAAATTCTAATAATAATAGGGTTTATATGAAAACGATTATTATTTATAAAAAACAAGGCGAAAATTAAGCACTTCGCACTAAGAAAACATTGTTAAATTCCGACATCCACGCGAACGAAGTCGCGGGCACAGCTAGTAATGTCATATGGAATCTTATTGTGGGGACGGGCTGCAAACATCGAGTTTATTTTTATTCTGCAAAAAGAGCCATCAGAGCTATATACAATCTCCGAAGACGCGACTAGGTTAGTATGCTCCAATATTGAAACAGTTACAGCTTCGTTGTGGCTTCCCAAGGGGTAAGAAATAGGAAATGTAATAAAAATAAACCGAAAGTTGATTTTTTCATAATAAATATTATTTAAAACAGTTTGATTATAACTAAGCACTATTTATTAACAATTCATAAATTATTATCTATATGGGAGATCATGAAACGTGAGAAATATTCATCAGTAACATTCGTCAAACACTTCATTCTGAAACCCGCAAACTTGGTTCAACCTGACAAAAATTGGAATTCTTTTACTAGGTGAAGGTGACAAAAATATACACATTTAAAATAAATCCTATCTGGTTCTGAATTTCAGTGTCATTGGTTCAAAAGGCGATGACTGCAGAGCGCTTGTCCCTTTGCTGGTTGCGAGTGAAATCACGGGCCTTGCTCGCTGCTTTGTTTCGTAGATGCTGAAATAAAAACATTTTATTTCTTCATGCAAGGTAAAATTTTCCCGCTACTTGCGTCCTTGTAGACAGAATAAAATTAATTTGCAATTGATATTTGTGTGCATACCCGTTGCAGCTTCTTATTCTTCCTGGACGTGTCCTTTTGGTCGGTTTCCTCAGCAGAGCTGTCAGTCTCCTCAGGCAGGTCGTCGGCCAGCGCCAGCGCAGCTCTCAGTCGCACACAGCGCGGCGCCAACACTTGCAGCGCTCCGCCGAGTGCCCCCGCCAGCGCCGCGTACGCCGCGCCGCCCGACCAGGACGACCACACCGCGCTCTCCGAGCCCACGCGGACCGACATGCACGACACCTCACCCTCCTGCAATGTCACATGCTATCGTTAGATCCTCCTCGCACGGATTAGCTTGGAAAACCTGTCACTGTCTCCTATACGATTTAAACATACCTCGAAATACTTCAGAATGTCTCTGAAGGTAGCTCGTTGTATTCTGCGGTCTCTCTTGGCACGGAACTTGGATGATTCCCTTACCAACTCGGTGAGTCGTGGTAGTAGTGCATCCACATCAGCTGTAAACGGGTTATTTGAGTTGTTGTCGTCTGCCACTGTCTCGTACGCGATAGCGAGCGCGTTGCCTGCTGCCAAGCGGACCTGTGAAGTCAAAATCATAATTATTTTTATTGAAACAATTCACTTCTGTCAGGATTGTCTTGAGTAAGGTACACATAGGTAAGTTACCTCAAGTGACGGTGCGTCAAGCAACTCTGCAAGCCTGGTAAAGCTGGGATCGTGGTTGTTGAGCAGCGACAGCGCGTGGTTGTGTGACAACAGCGGCAACAGTAGTGCCCAGCCGTCCAGTGCGGCGGCGTGCCACGCAGCCTCCTCAACACACGGGACATTTGCTCTGCGGTCCTCCTTTAAAGGGAACAATAAATGTTTAAAGTTTGTTTTATCATCGTCATCCTAAGATCAGTGCTTAGCATTATATGATAGTGCTGAGAGGATTGCAAGTGCAATAATTGTTAACCTTGAGATAGCTGCCGCTGAAGATGCTCTTGTACATGCGCATGACCTCTAAGATCTCAGTGATGTCATCTTCCATCAACAAGCACATCACGGCGAGAGAGGAGCAGCACTGAAACATAACATAAATTTAATTCATTGGATCCTGGAGAAAGATGATTAATTCTGTTTTGCAAAGTTTACCTCAGTGCGTGTGTCGAGTGAGGCAGACTTGTCAGTGGCGGTGCTAGTGAGCGCGGGACGCACCTTGTGCACGAACTGTTCTGTGCCTTCGTCGCCGACCTGTGGGGCGCATAGATGAGATTAGTTATGATTAACTGAACAGTAGGTTCAAACATTCAACCAGTAACAGCATCCCATTACTAGCAGAATAACCTTTTTAAAGAATCTGATTAGATCATGATAATCACCTGTACTGCAAGCAGCGGTGCGACAGCAGCAGCTGCCTTCCTCTCTGCATCCTTCCCTCGTCGCAGTGCGCGCGACACATGGTCGGCCAGCGTGGCGCGGTGCGCGGCCAGCACGTCTTGCATTGCACGTTTTTGTAGTTCCGCTCGGAGCGAAACAAATGCGCTCACACGCGCTGGATGTCCGTGAGCGTTCAGTGATTCCACTAGATCTAACACCTTCCCTTCGTTTTTTTCTTGAAGAAGTTGTTCTGAGGAATGATGAAATATTTTTAGAGAAAAAAAGATGAAGCCTCTTTCAAGCTCTAAATTATTAGCAGATCTATTGTGAGTCACCTTTTTTATAAGTTATTTAGATTAACGCCGATTATTATAGTCCTCTTTATTCGCGTCGACGTCATCATTCACGCGACAACTAATACACAAAGCGTATCATTTCTACGATAAACAGATAACGCGCATATTAACAAAGCCAAAGACACCTCTACAGTTTTGCAGCAGATTTCAAAGTGACAACATTGATAGATTAGAATTGATTAGATTAATTTTGTTGTTTATAAAATAAATAAAAGTGCAGGTTGTTTCTGTTCTTTGCGCAATTTTAGTAACCCTGAAACCCCTGACCCTATTTAAAACATGACGTGTTTATATTTTTGCTTTGGAGTCAATTACTAAGGCCGCCTGGTGCCATAACACGATTTTGTTCTACTTTACGCAATAATGTGAATGGATAGGATTATCCTGGAAAGCTGTGCAAAAATAGATGTGTAATAAACACGTTTTTTCATGGAGTAGATAGAGCCTACAGAAGTTCTGTTAACACTGCCGACTACGAACATTATAAGTGACAACTTTAGATATTGTCGTAAATCTTACATACTTCTAGCACCAAACGATAACATAGTCATCAAAATATTATTATGGCCCAAGTAGTATTTGTTCTACAATTATTTTGAATTCCAGTAAGTTTGTCATCTTACTTTTATCAGGTTTCACTTCTTGGACAGGCTCTTCATAATAGTAACGTTGAGGTTCTTCTGCTACAGGCTCCAATACCTTCTCTTTTTCAACTGGTCGTGGCCCAGCCCATTTAGTGCCTCCTTGCTTCCCTGTAGAATATTATTGATTGTTATTATCTTAACAATATGTTTTGTTAATTTACAAGAAATGTGTGTGATGCCATTACATTTGATTGCCTGATGATCCTCTCCAAGATCTATAGAGGCTGTCCTGATAACCCGGTTTTCTCCAGTCTTTCTGCCCCATTTTGTGCCACTAAGCTTATCTGCAAAACAATATCAATGTTGTTAGTTAAGTCGAGGTGCAGCTGTCCATATCTAATGCCTATAATAACTTTAAAATTTGTCCTTATTCGAACAGCACATAATAAAAAAACAAGTCAAAATAAACAGTCAAAACCCAAGGTAAACAAGTTAGACTAAGGTTCAATGGAAAATCTATTTGTAAAATAAGGTAATTAGTTGTGCAATGTCTCAGAAACAACAATACAAACGGTAAATTAGTCTAGTCTAAGTTCTACTTACTTGGCTCTTTTATCGGTTCCTTTTCAGCATTTTTCAAGCATTCTAACTCTTCATGTCTCCCCACCCATTCCATGATTAATTTTAATTTCGGTTTTCTTTTTTGATTCTCCTCATCCGAATTGGTGCGTCTTTTCTTGTCTGGAAATACTTCCCAGTAGCTAGACTTAATGGGGAAGTCATGTGACTTTTTAAAATAATATTGCTGAATATAAAAATCACGTTCTGTTTTCGACCACACGCGCTTAACAACCGAGTCCGATTTTGCGCGAACCATGATGACTGTTCTCAATGAATTTTGGAGCGCAACTGAGTGAATGAGAAAGAAACGAGGTCGCGACTAAAAAACACATACACAACTTAGTACCCTCCCACTCCGCCGCGCGCCTCATGCTGACTCATACTTTTACGCGTGAATTAATTGGAATTCAATGATAATGTTTGCTCACTGTTATGAAATTGTGTGAATACTGCCACAGATGTTATCGAGTCTACTGTCATTTTAAATACTTTCATAGTTAGGTTAGGTTTCCTGGTCAGCCGTTGTTTATATGGTTGTGGGAATGGATCTCTTGGTGGTACTATGGAGCAACTCCTCATAGATATGTCCATAAGCCAACAGGTACAGTTAAATTAGATCCCACAAGTATCTGTAGACATTTGGATTGATTATTTATTTATAGATATGGCCTACGAATCCGTAACACAAGGTTCATGGCGCCGCAGAAGTTGTAAAGGATATAATTATGCAACTCTAGGCGCCCTAATTGTTTTAGGCAAAAGAAGTCATTCCTTCGATATCCAAGTTTTCGACAGTTATAAGGAACTGATCAGCCTCTATAGATCAAATGTAGAACATATCAGGGCGATAGATTGAGTACACTTTGGTTCTGTTTAGGAAGATTCACGTAAACCCTAGACGTGAATCTTCCTAAGCATCGATTGAGGACAGGTCGTCAGTCTCACCAAGTTACATAATAATGTGGAACGTGGATATCTGAAATTCTATGCTTCCAAAATTTTGTCACTAATAGAGCTGCTAAAGGTACTATAAACATTTATTACTGCCATCATGGTACCTAGATAGAATTTGGTGTGGATAAAATGTGCAGCATTTATGTAATTTGAAGAGAGGTTACGGAATTTGAAGGAATTCAACTTCCAGGTTCCATAGTAGTTAAGTTTTTTTTAAGTGTTGACTATTTTCTAGTGCGCAAGTAAGAATTTTGTTTTGTCTCTTATCACTGCGATTTATTGGTTGATAGAGACTGTTTTTCGGCGTTCTCGGTATGCTACCTGTGTCCTACTTTACGTTTCTACCAACTCACTGCACTGTATTGCCCCCATCTGTGAACTGCTGTCCTGTATCTATTGTATTGTATGTCTGATTACAATTAAACATTGAAGATCAAGAAGTATTTTCGTTCAACAGTCAGTACCATGAGTACCTATGGGTACTGAGACGTTTCAGTACCCATAGTCATGGTATGGGTACTGAAAAATCTCAGTATAAGGTTGGCTTTCATCGGTGTGTAGCATACGAAATGGATTCTTAGAACTTCGCTAAGCACTTACTTTGGCTTAGCTGTTGCTAAGCTACGACTACTTATATCGGCTTTAGACAAACAAAAAATAAATACGGATATAACATCCAAAAGCGTCAGGCGTTATTCGCCGAAATGTAAGTAAAAACTGAACCTTGAAAAAACAACATTTTATTATTTATTCTTTCTGCAGGTATCCATATTGAAATAATCAACATACTTAATTACATCTGTTACCTAAGTGACAGTCCACAAGTTTTTTTAGCTACCAACATAATTATCACTAAAATTCAACACATTTGAGACATACCCAAATTGAAATAATTTCTAAAGCCTCTGTGTGCTTCTTCAAGTTTCAAGAACCTTCGAAATAACCACTAAAACACAATGTTCCCAGAGGGAAACGGAGAGGACATAATACAAAAAATCTTTATTCTGATAAATAGATATTATTTCAGTACGGTCAGTTAAAATACAAAGAAAAAAATGTCAAACCATAAGATAGGAAGAGAAAACACAGTCAAAGATACCAAAAATGGTGAATTGAGTTACAATAATTTATTATTAGTAGGCAGAAAAAAAAACCGGCCAAGTGCGTGTCGGGCCACGCACAGTGTAGGGTTCCGTAGTTGCCCATCAAAATACTTATGCGAACTAACTAAACTGATTCGCTGAATGTAATTTTAAAAAGAAGAATTTTCAAAATCGGTCCAGGAGTCTTTGAGAAATCAGGGAAAATACATAAGAAAAAAGATTACGACGAATTTAGAACCTCCTCCTTTTTTTGAAGTTAGTTAAATAGTTGACGATAAAAACCTACCTATCCCCAAAAAAACATACCATAAAAACATACCTATTAAAGCTGTAAAAATAAAGTTGACAAACTTACATTTGCAGTTGATTTATTGTTTCTCTGATACATTTTGTTTACGAAAAAATTTAATCAAGTACATTTTATAAGTTGGTCGACTATTACTCGTAAAGTTGTAAAGCCTACTTAGTCATGATAATTTTCTTTTAAACTTCATTATATATACTACTATTGTGAATTTTTTCACATCCCCAAATATAACCGTTTAGCTGGTAGAGGGGGGGGGACACTCGAATCGAGCAAAATTTAGCACTTTAAAGCTTAATATTTCACAAACGATTTTTTTCATCAAAAAATTGTTAATGGAAACTATCATTATTTTTTAAAGGCCTATTTAATGATACCCCACACTAAGGGGTACGCGAGAAAAAAAAAATCCTCACTTCACGTGTAAGTACAGGAGGTACCCTAAAAAAAAAATATTTTACGAGATTTTATTTTACCACTTTTTCGGCACAACAAATCTGTATATTCACACCAAATTACAGCTCTCTAGTACTGTGCGTCTCTGAGCTAAACTGCGGACAGACGGACGGACGGACGGACGGACGGACATGGCGAAACTATAAGGGTTCCTTGTTGACTACGGAACCCTAAAAATTACAGTCTGTACTAGTAGAGTACGCTTTCATTACAAAATGTCACGAAAACATCGATGACAACTTTTCACATTATCTCATAGACATCGCAACTGACATAACGAGTCAGAAATCGTCGTGAGAAATAATCAGACGTCAACAATCAGCGACATGCCTCAAGCAATAGAAGGTTCCAATGTTTGTAACATCATGAAATTCGTTCAGATGGTGAAGGCTGCGTAGCGCTCGTCTCTGTCAAGTTTGCGAATTATGGTGCGGGCCTTGCAGGATGCTCTATGTTTTAGGTGCTGAAATGTAAAAAAAAATGTGTTAACTCTTTTTTGTGGTACCACGAACCTCGCTCCCTCATTATTTCTTCAACCAACTTTCTACAATTTACGTCTCAATATCCAGATCAAAAATACAACATATACCATACCCTCTGCAGTTTGTTAGGTTTCTCCTGATCCTCCCACTTCTCGGGAGGGTTGTCAGCCAGCGCCAGCGCAGCTCTCAGTCGCACACAGCGCGGCGCCAACACTTGCAGCGCTCCGCCGAGTGCCCCCGCCAGCGCCGCGTACGCCGCGCCTTCCGACCAGGACGACCACACCACGCGACAACTGCCGATGTACGCTGATGTACTCGGCACTTCACCCTCCTGCAACACAAACAAAACTACTGTTGTATCTTTGTTGACTGATAATCTTGGGAGGTGTCGAAGACGGACGAAAACTAGTGTAGTTATGTGTAACGTACCTCGAAATACTTCAAAATATTCCTGAAAGTAGCTTGTTTTATTCTGCGGTCTCTGTTGGCACGGAATTTGTGTAATTCTTTTAGTAACTTGGTGAGTCGTGGTAGTAGTGCGACCACATCAGCTGTAAACGGGTTGTATGAGTTGTCGACATTCGTCACTGTCTCGTGCGTGATAGCGAGCGCGTTTCCAGCTGCCATGCGGACCTGTGGAGTTAAATTACATTTGTTTTTGTTGAAACAAATCACTTCTGTCATTATTGTCTCGGTACAAAATTTAGGTAAGTTACCTCAAGTGACGGTGCCTCAAGCAACTCTGCAAGCCTGGTAAAGCTGGGTTCGTGGTTGTTGAGCAGCGACAGCGCGTGGTTGTGTGACAACAGCGGCAACAGTAATGCCCAGCCGACCAGTGCGGCGGCGTGCCACGCAGCCTCCTCTATACACGCAACATTTGCTCTGCCGTCCTCCTTTAAAAAGAACAAGAAATGTTTTAACTCTGATTTCTTATTGTCATATTAATATCAACGCTTCACATTATGTTCTACTGCTGAGTGGATTACATGTGAAATAATTATTAACCTTGAGATAGCTGCCTCTGAAGATGCTCTCGTACATGCGCATGACCTCTAAGGTCTCAGTGATGTCATCATCCATCAAGTAACACAACACGGCCAGGGAGGAGCAGCACTGAAACATACAGAAAATGTCATTTCTAATAAACTATGTTCCTTAATGAAAATTAAACCTTTATGCCTATACCAGCTTGTTACATAATATAAGTAATCTGTGCCTATACCTCAGTGCGTGTGTCGAGTGAGGCAGACTTGTCGGTGGCGGTGGCGATGAGCGCGGGCCGCACCTCGCGCACGAACTGTTCCGTACCTTCTTCGCCGACCTGTGGGGCACATATTAGAAGCTAGTGGGTAATTAAGAAACCGAGCTTATTGCTTGGTTATCGATTCACTAGCAGGATATTCGTAATCAATCCGGTCAGATAATCACCTGTACAGCAAGCAGCGGTGCGACAGCAGCAGCTGCCTTCCTCTCTGCATCCTTGCCTCGTCGCAGTGCGCGCGACACATGGTCGGCCAGCGTGGCGCGGTGCGCGGCCAGCAAGTCGTGCACTGCGTGTCGCTGTAACTCCGCGCGGAGTGACACAAATGCGCTCGCGCGTGCTGCATGTCCGTGAGCGTTCAGCGACTCCACTAGCTCTAGCACCTTCCCTTCGAACTTCTCTTGAAGAACTTGTTCTGGGGAAAGGAAAAATATTTATAGACTTGAACAAGAAAAGATGATACCTATTGATTCAAGGGCAATTTAGGGCTTTATTATCAAATCTTGTGAGACAACTTTTATAAGGTTAACGCCAATGATGTCCACTTTATTGGCGTCAAAGTCATCATTCACACGACGACTAATTCATAAAGCGTATTCTCTCTTTGATAAACAGATAACGCACATATTATCCATATGGTTTGTGATAATAACAAAGATAAAGACACCTATACTGTCTCTGTAGATGGTTTTGTAGCGACAATGCTGATAGATTAGATTATTTTTGTTGTTTCTAAAATAAAACTGCAAGTTGCTTTTGTTTTTGTTTTTCCTTCTACTCAAGATTGCTCAATGTTACTGACCCTGAAATCTAAACTGCGATATTACGCAATATTATTCACCGATCGAAATTCCGACAATGTCTACCTATAGGTATAGGTAGACATTGTTGGTTTGTTGTCAATGACTTGGGAGGCGGGTGCTATAACACAAATTGTTCCTACTTTGAAACATTCATGTGAAATCATGTCACAACGATTTTGACAAAATGCGAATGGATGCGAATAGATGAGAAATAAACACGTTATATGGAGGAGATAGAAGCTACAGAACACTGCTTCTAACAACGTTATGACACTTTCAATGACATCTTTAAATTGTTCTGAACTTCTAGCGTCAAAAGATAAAATATTCATGAAAACATTATTGTAACTAGTAGTTTTTGTTCTACAATTATTTTGAATTCCAGAAAGTTTGCCATCTTACTTTTATCAGGTTTCACTTCTTCTTGGACAGGCTCTTCATAATAGTAACGTTGAGGTTCTTCTACTACAGGCTCCAATACCTTCTCTTTTTCAACTAGTCGTGGCCCACTCCATTTAGTGCCTCCTTGCTTCCCTGCAGAATATAATTTATTGTTATTATCTTAACAATATGTTTTGTTAATTTACAAGAAATGTGTATGATGCCATTACATTTGATTGCCTGATGATCCTCTCCAAGATCTATAGAGGCTGTCCTGATGACCCGGTTTTCTCCAGTCTTTCTGCCCCATTTTGTGCCACTAAGATTGTCTGCAAAACAATATTAAGTTGTCAGTTAAGCCGAGGTGCAGCTGTCCATACCTAATGGTCATAAAAACTTTAACATTTGTCCTTATTCGAACACTACTTATTAAACAAAACAAACTGAGTAAAGCTAATTGTAAAATAACGAGGCCATTGAGGGTCAAAAGCCAAGGTGACCAGTAAGACTAAGTTTCAATGGAAAATCTATATATTTATAAAAAATTGGTAATTAGTTGTGCAATGTAGCAGAAACAACAATACTTGAAATGGTAAGTTTGTCTAGTCTAAGTAGTACTTACTTGGCTCTTTTATCGGTTCCTTTTCAACATTTCTCCTGCTTTGTAACTCTTCATGTCTCTTCACCCATTCCATGATTAATTCTAAACTCGGTTCTTTCTTTTTTTGTTTCTCTTCATCCGAGTTTCTGCGTCTATTCTGTTCTGCCAAAACTTCCCAGAAGCCAGGGGGATTTGCCTTTTTAAAATAATATTGCTGAATATAAAATTCACGTACTGTCTTCGACCACACGCGCTTAACAACCGAGTCCGATTTTGTGCGAACCATGATGACTGTTCTCAATGAATTTTCGAGCGCAACTGAGTGAGTGAAAAACAAAAACCAGCTCGTGACTAAACATAACATAAAATACATAGATACACAGATAAGTCCACGCCCACTGTGCCTCCGCCGCGCGCCCCTCTCGATGATGATGACGCATACTTTAACGCGGGAGTTTGCAAATTTACATAATAATAATAATGTTATGAAATTCTAGTACAGTGGAGCGTCGATTATCCGAACGTCGGTTAACCGAACGACCGCTTAATCCGAACTGCCTTCGGCTCCCTTCTACCATCGGACTTCTGGAGTACTGCTTATTTTATTATCATCCATACTTAGTTGCCATTCCACCAATTTGCACTAAACGCTTGCACATAATATATGCACACAGCAAAGGACTACAACACTCACTTCCTGCGTCGTTAAAAAGTTATAGTGAACGAGTGTCTTCTGGTAATCTCGCTCGATTGTAAGCTTTGTCTCTGTCACTTTTGACCTGGCCTAGAGTCAAGATTATTCTGTGGTCAAGAGCAAACCCATCTCATATAATGCCGGATCCATACGCTTGCCGTGATTGCCAAACAGAAGGGGACGGCGCTATATCGGAAAGCAAGATTCAAATAATTCTATCTCGTTATAGAAAGCGGTGTATAGAAAGGTACAGCGTCGGGCCCAACACGTTGCCTTGTGTAACTCCTGCCTTAAATGGGTAGAGAACTGATAACGCTTCGTCGTTTTGAACTAGGAAATTACTTTTGAAAGACAGATACTTATCTGTCTTTCAAAAATATTTTGTGGATGGAGGTAGGTACTCGGGAGCAAAGATTTTATTCTAAAAAAGACAACTAAACGCAACATTTAAATTTTTTACAGTTTAAGTGTTCGCTTTAAACAGTCATTTATTAATTTTTGCTTCTGTTGTGCCCACTATATTTGGAGCTATTATATTATTATTTCATAAATAACAAAATAATAAAATAGGTCATTTTGGGACTGACAAAACGCTGCCTGGGCAAAAAGTTGATGACTAATTAAATAATGTTAGCATGCTCCAATATTGAAACAGTTAGTGCAGTGCAGTGTAGGAAAGTGTTGAGGGTCAGGGAACTGCTAAGGGTTTATTTGTGGCTTCCAAAGGATGAAATAGGAAATGTAATAAAAATAAACAGAAAGTTGGTTTTCATAATAAATATTATTCAAAAAAGTTTGATTATAACTAAGCATTATTTATTAACAATTAATATTTTATTATCTTAAAGAGAGATCATGAAACGTGAGAAATATCCAGATGTTGGCATTTAAAATAAATCTGATCTGGTTCTTAATCTCGGTGTCATAGGTTCAAAAGACTGCAGAGCGCTTGTCCCTTTGCTGGTTGCGGGTGAAATCACGGGCCTTGCTCGCTGCTTTGTTTCTTAGATGCTGAAAAGAACAAAACATTTTATTTTTTCATGCAATTTAAAAGGTTTCCGCCACTTGCGTCCATGTTCACAGAATAAAATTAATTTGCAATTGATATTTGTGTACATACCCGTTGCAGCTTCTTATTCTTCCTGGACGTGTCCTTTTGGTCGGTCTCCTCAGCAGAGCTGTCAGTCTCCTCAGGCAGGTCGTCGGCCAGCGCCAGCGCAGCTCTCAGTCGCACACAGCGCGGCGCCAACACTTGCAGCGCTCCGCCGAGTGCCCCCGCCAGCGCCGCGTACGCCGCGCCGCCCGACCAGGACGACCACACCACGCGTCTACCGCCAATGTGCGCTGATGTAAACGGTGCTTCACCCTCCTGGAAAGAATGTTAAGATGGCGTTAAAATAGATACTCAAACAAATCAACATTTTTAGAGCCAACAATTTTCTGTGCGGTCAGCGTCAGTCACCGTCTACGTAATGGCTGGAGTTCAGTCATCATATTATTATTTTTTTTGACTTACCTCAAAGTACTTGAGGATATCCCTAAAGGTGGCTCGTTGAATCTTAAGATCTTTCTTGGAGTGAAACTTGTCGGAGTCTCTCGCTAATTCAGTGAGACGTGGTAGTAGTGCGTCCACGTGTGCTGTAAGCTGGTTGTCTGAGTTGTCGTCGTCTGTCACCGTCTCGTACGCGATGGCGAGGGCGTTGCCTGCTGCCATCCGGACCTGTGGAATGAGGAAGATATGTTTATTGAAAAAATAATCTTATCGGTATCCTGTGTTTCAGACAAATAGACAAAATTGAGTTAAGTTACCTCAATTGATGGTGCGTCAAGCAACTCTGCAAGCCTGGTAAAGCTGGGTTCGTGGTTGTTGAACAGCGACAGCGCGTGGTTGTGTGACAACAGCGGCAACAGTAATGACCAGCCGTCCAGTGCGGCGGCGTGCCACGCGCCTTCCTCCATGCACACAGCTGATACATTTACGCTGCCGTCATCCTTTATGGGGAACAAGAAACATTTTAACTTTGGCAACTTGTCAGTCATTAACATCCATCAGCTTTTTACATATTGTTCGAGTGCTGAGAAGTTTGTATGCGGAGAGTCATAATTCACCTTGAGATAGCTGCCGCTGAAGATGGTCTCGTACATGCGCATGACCTCTAAGATCTCAGTGATGTCATCCTCCATCAAGTAACACAACACGGCCAACGATGAGCAGCACTGAAACATACAGAACACGTTTGTTCACACGGGTTATTGAAGAAGAAAGACTATATTCATTGATAAAAAATTTATCTTAGATTCAGTATAGTGCGTAAGTCTCGCAATGATTACCTCAGTGCGTGTGTCGAGTGAGGCAGACTTGTCAGTGGCGGTGGTGATGAGCGAGGGTCGCACCTCGCGCACGAACTGTGCCGTGCCTTCCACGCCTACCTGTGGGGCACATATTACAAGTTTAGGGTTAATTACGTTTTTGAGGTCGAAATAATACATTTGTGTTAACCGAGCAATAGGGTTATCGATTTACTAGCAGGATGTCCATAATCAATCCGGTAAGATCATTATAATCACCTGTACTGCAAGCAGCGGTGCGACAGCAGCAGCTGCCTTCCTCTCTGCATCCTTCCCTCGTCGCAGTGCGCGCGACACATGGTCGGCCAGCGTGGCGCGGTGCGCGGCCAGCAAGTCGTGCACTGCGTGTCGCTGTAACTCCGCGCGGAGTGACACAAATGCGCTCGCGCGCGCTGCGTGTCCGTGAGCGTTCAAAGACTCCACTAGTTCTAGCACCTTCCCTTCATATTTCTCTTTGAGCACTTGTTCTGTGGAAAGGAGAAAATAATAAGTATTTTTAATATTCTTATCTCAAACAGAAGGTGAAAATCCTTTTTACTTTGTTCCTGTATTAGTTCCTGCTTTCGCCATTTTGTTGATTTAATTTTGAAGTATCGTCCATATTCTAAGGAACATGCCGTCACTGATTTCTTTGCTATTCGTTAGTCATCAAACTGCGTGGGTATCAATTCGATTAGATTTCATACACACGCCAAAACAGCTAAGCAAGCATAATACCTATTACATTGTAATTACTATCTTCAATGAGAACACCATAAAAATTAGAACAACATGTGATATTCAGATAATTATTATCGACCTTGATTTTACAACATTTTTTTGGATTGACGATGGAAGTTTCAGTTATTCGTTTTCATTGTTAGTTTTTTGTTACCTATTCTATTGGATGATCATTCATTGTGCACAACCTGTTTGCTAAAATTTTGGCTTTATTTTTAGCAATAGAACACTTCAACCTTAGTACAAGCATGCCAATAATATATTTATATTAAACCTAGGTTAAAGTTTTTTGTCCTTGCACAACACCTATGCCTACAAAAAGACAGATCAAATGCGAGAATAATCATGTGTTCAAGATTTGCCTACACATTTGAGTTTTTTTTATGCACAAGCTTCTTAAGTTGGCAAATATGAATATATTTACTTTTATCAGGCTTCACTTCCTCCTCTGGCTCTGGTTCTTGATAATAATAGTAGTATTGAGGTTCTTCTACTACAGGCTCCACAATCTTCTTCTTTTCATTAACTGGTCGAGGACCGGTCCATTTAGTATCTCTTTGCTTCCCTGTAAAAATAAATTTATTATTGTCATATCGATATTTTGTTTCTTTACTGAATAATGGATTAAAAATGCATTATAATTACATTTGATAGCCTGATTCTGCAATCCAGCATCTACAGACTCTGTCCTGATGATTCGGTTTTCTCCTGTCTTCCTGCCCCATTGTGTGCCATTTAGCTTGTCTGTGGAATAAAATCAATGTGGTCAGTTTTCTTAAACTTCGTAAAACAAAATAATTTGTACAACAGAGACTGGATTGACTGGAGCAAATGAAATTGCAATGTAGGCCATCAATCAAGTACAAATCCAGGTTCCGTGGCTGCTACTAAGAAATACCACAAAGCCAGCCCAAAGGCGCGTGCGCAGCAAAAAAAAAAAACGGCGATCTTCTTGATTTGAAGGATCGAAGAACCATGTTTTGAATATCAAGCTCCAGGAGAGCTGCTGGTGATCTCGAATATATAAATAAAACTGCTGCTTGACAATTGAATGAGACTGTATTGATAGGACTGGTTACAAGAATATAACCAATAGGATTGTACTAAATCTCTGCTCCTCTTCCAATGGTACAATCCTATTGGTTAATATTTTCTCGTTTCTCTGCTCCACCAGATCGATCTGCATCAATGGACAGGCAGCCTTAGAGGGGTCCGCGAGTGAGTGGCGCGGCGCTGTCCCACCGCTGTGATCGCGGCTGGAGGGGCGAGTAAGGTCACGGTCGCAGCCGCGCTGTGTCAGCCCGATGTGACGTCAGGTACAAAACTTAATAACCCGCTCTGCGAATTGAACCTCAAACTGACTAGACCAACTATAGGCAATTGAATCCGTTCACCAAATAAAAATTGTAAAATTCTTATCTGAGTAATGCTTGATTAGAAAATCATCAGGCCTCATTCAAGGTCATATAACACACGATCGAGGTAATAGCGTACAGTGCTTGTTTCTTTCAAGTGAATAAACGTGACCAAATAGTTTTAGGAAAAGGTTTGAGGTAAATGATCTTTTGATTGAACCTTCTATGAATGTAATTGGAAAACAATCAATAAATGGCATTACATTGTGCAATACAATGTAAACATAACATTCGGGACTGATACCGAACTTGCTCATCAATAAATTGTGAAACTATTGAACTTTAATTTTTAATTCTTACTTGATTCTCTCCTCCGAATCCTTTCCTCTTCAGCTTCTTTCGCCTTCCGTGCTTTTTCGTTCTTTTCGTGATTTTTCAGCCATTCTCTTAAGATATCATAAGTCGGCATCCTCTCTGGATTGTGTTCATTTCGGTCCTGGAACTTTAACCAGTAGGCACGCTTCACAGGAGCTAGCTTCTCACCACAATTGTAGAATAATTCTATACAAAACTCGCGTTCTTCTTTCGTCCACCCGCGGTTAGTTACTGGTATATCAGGTTTTACTTCCGCCATGATGCACGTCTGATCGTAATGAATTTCGGAGCGAGACTAACCAACACGCTATTATAGCAGCTAAACATACACAACGACTCCCCCCCCCTCTTGCCCCGCTGAGCCCCTCGAGTATTCTTTGCGAAGCTGATGACTCACTGTTTTTGCGAATTTCTGTGATAAGAAAATGTTTGTGGGGTTTGTAGTACCTATAATATTGTATTGCACAATTTAGATTTAAAGCAATGAAATAAAGTTTTCGGTCCGGCAAATTAGTCATTTTATTGGATTTACTCCAAATTTCTATAATTTGACTGATAACTCAACATCACACCAGTGATCCTTGAAGGACCAAGCAGATGCCTAAAAGTAGACCTAATAGTTTACCCGTTCACCAGATTTTAGTCTCAATTTATAGGTAGGGAGGGCTTGGTTTTATTCTGCTTAGAAATTACTAAGACAGATGATAATATCAATAACACTCCCAGGCCATCTTTCTGTGGGAATCAACCCAGGGTATCATAAGTCAACCCTGTCGTAAGCCTTGCTGAGATTGCAACTTATTAAAATCCGGTGGTCATAATATTGATGAATATTAAAAATTGACATGCAACAAAAATAAAACCTGCATCCTTACCTCTCAGGTGGAAGGACCCTACATAATTATGTCAGCTGTGAGATAACATGAATTGCGCAATGTTATTGATCGTATGTTGCTAGTTGCTACTGAAGATTGTTTTGGTCTATTGTTATAGACTAAACTATTGCACAATATTATTGCAAGTCTAGCGTCCGTCTACTAAAATACTTCACGACTAGAGATCAATGCCAAAGGAATAGTAAATGAGGTCAAAGCTTGAATAAAATATTTCTTTGTAGCAGCACATTCGTCACTATCTCTGTGAAAATTAGGGGTCATTCGTCGAAGCTTTGAGGCCATTTTTGCTTAAGCTTGCCGAAGATCCCTTACTGAAGTCAAGGACCCATGCTGTATAGTACTTTGAAATTCCCCGATTGAATCATCTACTATTTTGGTGATTGCACAATAATTATACAATAGTTTTAATACGTATCCTAATCTGCCGATTCCCCGCGACGATTCACGCGTCACCATTTGCGGGTGTGTCACGGAAAAGGGGGGGAGGAGGCTCGTGCCTGGGTTTATGTATTACCGCTAGCTTGACTCACACTCAGTACCGATTCAAAGTTCACGAAGACCAAACACAATGGATCGGTCGAAGCACCTTCGTCGCGGCTGGTCGAGCGAACAGCGCGAGTTTTGTGTGGAGCAATACTATTTAAATCAAGGCCTACCTGTAGCTGTTAGGCGCTTGTTCTGTGAAAAGTATGGTGTGATAAATCGTGATATGAAGGAAAAGTGTCCTAGTGTAGCTAAGATTAGGCAGTGGGTGAAGATTCATGAGGATAACAAAGAAGCACGCAGTTTCCATGAAGCTGAAGAGGAGCAGAGAAGAGAAGCAAGTAAGAGCGCACTTAAAGTTTTAGTTCGGTCAGATGTGTCAATGCGCAGATATTTAGGGCGACTTTCACCAAAAGTTAAACATGTTTAAAATTTTATTTAGTGTCAATTTAGTATTTTTTTTTCTATTGAATTTTGACACTAAATACAATTTTAAACATGTTTAACTTTTGGTGAAAGTCGCCCTTGGTTTAGATAAATGTTGTATTTTTAAATTGTTCAAACTGTTCCATATTTGAAACTGGATTTTTGATAACGTTATTGTTTACAAATACAAGTTGAATGATGTAACTAAGGTTTCGTTATAATTTTGGCGATTGAAAAAGAGTGTCCATGGAGTTTCTTGCCCGTTCTTCTCCATAGAGATCTACGCTTTGAAATGGGCATCTACATTCTACAGTACTTTCACAGTTTTTATGTCTTGTGACTGGGACTGTAGCACCGTTACTATTTTTAAACTATTTTATTTTACTTTTATCTTTTGAAAATTCAAAAATGCCTGTAACTGGCCTACTTCAAATTAACGATTTTATTTTGATTTTCTTTATAATTCCTATATCTAAATCTATAGGAATGGAAAGTAAAATAAGGTCTAACTGTGGGATGGCTCTCGATGGTTTTACTCAAGCTTTCATCAGTATAGAGACATTTCATTTAAATACCTATATTGTTGTTTGAAAAACTTGACTTAACTGATTTGTTCTTTTTTTGTTCTATAGACAAATTAAGAGGCACACAATGGGGCAGGAAGACGGGCGAAAACCGGGTCATCAGAACAGAGTCAATAGATCTTGGAGAACAGCATCAGGCGATCAAATGTAAAGTATTTTCTTTTCTAAACATTACTTGTAAAGTAGAGAAATATAAAACAATAATTAATAAACCATTAAATTGTATAGGGAAGCAACGAGACGTAAAATGGAGTGGACCAAAGCCATTTAATGAAAAAGAGAAGATTGTAGAGCCTATTGTAGAAGATCCGTATAATTATTATAATTGCTATTATTATCAAGAACCGGTGGAAGAGGAAGTAAAGCCTGATAAAAGTAAGTACACATATATTTATGGGTTCGTAATTTTGAAGTTCGGAAATAGTATAAAACCTATAAGTCTAGGAAATCCATTTGGGGGGCGTCTATCTTCTGTAGTGTTTAAAATCTTTTTCCAAACCCAATTGTTAATTCTTTAGATAAATGTCATTAAAATAAAAAAAAAACACCTAGTCCTGTTTTCCTAAAAATCATTATTTTAATAAAAATCTCTCCTACAATAAATTCTGAACGTTAGTAAAAAAATCCAAACAAACATTCATCTAACACAACAAAAATATCACGCTGCTGTTTCATGACGTCACAGTAGTCAAGGAAAATGAAAGACCTCGTGTGTGAAAAATATGGCGCAATGTAAGGACAATAACATTGCGCAATATCATGTATTGATACTCAAGGGTTAATATTGAAGGTCATTTGTGTGATCTACTGATTCTGATCAATAATTAGGTATTTTTAGTTGAGTTTCGTTATACAAACTTGTTTACGAACACTTTAGCCTTGGCGTTGGTCATGTCGTTGACCGAGGTTGGTTATTTTTAGCACAAGTGACTAATTTATGCTTGGTGATTTGTCGAAACCTTATCGAATGATTTTACAAGTTCAATGTGAATGTGAATATCAATGGCGTCATAATATTATCGGGGAAGAACATGCAAAATTTGAAAGATAAATAATAAATGAGTACATAGTTAGCTCTTATAATAATATATTTTCCTGTAGCGTGTTTGCGTTCACAAAAATTTAAACTTATCTGCACAACTGTCAGCTAGACCACAACCAATACTTGTAGATCATACAATCAAATGTTCCGAATTGAAATCGCATCCGCGACACTCACACGCAATGCAGCAGTCAAACGGTTAGCGACTGCGCCAAATGTACCGTCAGAAAAACATGAAAACAATAATTATGTTTACAAAAGAGAAACCGCTGCAGCTAACTTTAATAAAACTATTATAATATTTATTTATTTTTATAGAACAAGTGCTTCGAGAGAAATTCGAATGGAAGGTGCTAGAGCTAGTGGAGTCGCTGAACGCTCACGGACACGCAGCGCGCACGAGCGCATTTGTGTCACTCCGCGCGGAGTTACAGCGACACGCAGTGCACGACTTGCTGGCCGCGCACCGCGCCACGCTGGCCGACCATGTGTCGCGCGCACTGCGACGAGGCAAGGATGCAGAGAGGAAGGCAGCTGCTGCTGTCGAACCGCTGCTTGCTGTACAGGTGATTATCATAATCTAATCTGGTTACTAAATGACATTCTGCTAGTAGTGGGATGCTCTTACTGCTTGAATGTATGGAACTATGGACCTATTGTTTGGTTTAAAATCTCTAATCTCATCTATAAACTCCACAGGTCGGCGAGCAAGGCACGGAACAGTTCGTGCGCGAGGTGCGACCCGCGCTCATCACAACCGCCACTGACAAGTCTGCCTCACTCGATACACGCACTGAGGTAAGCATTAAAAATAAGTTAAATTTTTATAAAGGAACATAGTCTTTGTCTTCTTCAAGAACTTCAGAAATGACATAAATTCTGTATGTTTCAGTGCTTCTCATCGCTGGCCGTGTTGTGTTACTTGATGGAGGATGACACCACTGAGATCTTAGAGGTCATGCGCATGTACGAGACCATCTTTAGCGGCAGCTATCTCAAGGTAAAAAATGATAGGCAATGTTATCTGCATGATGTAGTATGCTTGTGATAAGAATAGCTATTGTTATGGTTGATAAAATAAGCTACTCTCCTAGACTGTCACCAAGAAGCATTACGCTAGAAAAATGACGATGATGAGTTCCCAATGTAATAAACTTTCATTTGTCTTCTCCCAGAATGGCAGCAGTGTTAAAGTGTTAGCGGGAGATGAGGAAGGCACGTGGCACGCAGCCGCACTGGACGGCTGGGCACTACTGTTGCCGCTGTTGTCACACAACCACGCGCTGTCGCTGCTCAACAACCACGAACCTAGCTTTGCCAGGCTTGCAGAGTTGCTTGAGGCACCGTCACATGAGGTAACTATCGAAAATTAGTTATCGAAGATAGATCAACGATGATACATATGAATTATTTCAATAAACATGTTTTTCTCAATTTGCAGGTCCGCATGGCAGCAGGCAATGCTCTTGCTATTGCGTACGAGACAGCGACAGAACACGACAACTCAGACAACGCGCTCACAGCTGACGTAGACGCACTACTACCACGACTCACTGAGTTAGCGAGAGACTCAAACAAGTTCCGCGCAAAGAGAGACCGCAAGATCCAGCGAGCTACCTTCAGGGAAATTCTCAAGTACTTCGAGGTAAGCTTCTCTGCACAATTATACACTACATCACTTACGAGGCATTGATAATTAACGGAAAAGCCTCTGGCGAGGATACGCGGGAAAATCATAATTTTTCTTAAAAAGCTTCGACAGTTCTCAACTTCTGTCTAGATTGCGCAGCAGTGTAGTCGTTATTTCTTTTCAAAACGGAGGTAAAAAATCAGGCCCATTTCGTTATTTTATTGGGGTTGCCACGAATCATGTAGATGACTAGACGAGTTTCAACCACTAGAACAGGCTGAGATTCTTAGCCACCATATAACAGTTTATCATCATAAGTTAAGAAAACCTTAGACTTTAATATTATAGGTCCCTTATACTTTACACAGGCATGTTTTGTAATTGTGGACTAAAAGGCTTCTGACTCTGTCGTCAGTTGATCCGTTTAGAATCCCTAAACAAAGTCAAGTTACTAGGGAACGCATTACATTGCCGTGATGTCTGTAAATTCAAAACTGACAATGATTGGTCAATTTCAGGACGATCAAAACTGAACTTAATCCCACTGCATTGAGGGGTGAGACAAGGGGATATATCGGGCCCAAAACTGTTTGCTAACGCATTGCGCGATGTGTTCATGAAGTTTTACTGGAGAAGACGTGGCAATGGATGGTACATCTCACACTTGAGATTTGCAGAATAAGATGATATCATCAAACTTAATGGCTAGATGGAGCTTTGTATTGATAGCAACGGGATCAAAGTTGCCGTTGTGTTAATTATCACTTAGGTTTAGACAAATCTGGGCTTGTCCAAGTACTTCTAGTATATTTAAGATTGGTATCATAATAATAATTCTTTATGCATTTTGCAGGAGGCTGAAACACCATGTTCAACAGCGCACATCGGCAGTAGACGCGTGGTATGGTCGTCCTGGTCGGGCGGCGCGGCGTACGCGGCGCTGGCGGGGGCACTCGGCGGAGCGCTGCAAGTGTTGGCGCCGCGCTGTGTGCGACTGAGAGCTGCGCTGACCCTGGATGACGAATTATCCGAGGAGAGTCGACCTCAGAAGCTTACGAAGCTACAACGGGTATGTTCTTTTGAAAGCAATCTTGAAGTTGAAAAGGGTAACGTACCAAGCTATTTATAGGGCGCTTGACTAGTCAGGTCAAAATGGGCAGTACGATCGTGAGATCATCGCTTCTCTTGTTCTTGGAGTGAGGGCTGGCTGGCTTACAAGCAGTAAGAGACAGGAATTATTTTAAAACATAATTTCCATCGTATACGGTATACGACCTATGAATGAGGACAGCGGAATATACGATCGGGTCATGACCAATGGGGACAGTAGAATTTTTAAAATTATTTTGTTAATTTATGACTATCTTGCGGGTGAAGCCGTTGGTAACATCGAGTATTACAGACAATAATTAATAGATGTTAATATTTCTTTACCAGCATCTACAGAACAGAGCGACCTGCAAGGCTCGTGAGTTCAATCGCAATCAGAACAGAGACAAGCGCTCCTCAGTCCTTAGCTACTGATCCTTCATCACTGCCGGGCCACAACATAGTATAATATTAAAAAAAAAGAGAGAAGGAATTCAAGGGAAAAAAATATGGTACGTCCAGAGGAAGATAATGAGAGAAGTGAAGATACAAAGGCGATGGAGAGTACATTACGCAAAATATTAGGTTTACTCACAAAAAAAAATAATATTTATAATGACACCAAATTTTTGTTTAATTTATTCTCAATTAACAAATAATTACGTTAATATCAATATTTCAAATGATTCAATTCGTGAATGAATAGCCAGAGACGTTGCTGGTAAAGTGGTAATGTACGAAGTGAATAATTATTAAGAAAATATTGCTCAAAGTTTAGATTTTTTTTTTAATCTTGAAAAGGTTTTAATGTTTTTTTTTGATAAAGATACTGCCTATTCATTTCATTTACAATCAAAATTTTTCTTTTCACTCCTAACAAACTTAACCCTTTCAATGCAGCACTATCTTTTACTTTCAAAGAATCCTTTAACATTGAATTTGTCGCACTGGAATATTAATTTTATTAATAGCTGTCATAATAACCACACTGCAGTTTGGGGAGAACAGTGACGTCATGTGATTGAATTGTAACCATACCACTAGATGGCGTTGAACTTTTACGTCACATTCTTGAATCACGGTGTTGAGATTCTAGGGCGCCGAACGACCCTCGCGCGGTACTGTAGCGAAATCATACTTACCTGGCATAGGGGATACCGTGATCAAGAAGGCGGTTCCCCCAGGGCGAGGCCTACCATTGCACTGCGGTTAGGTTGACCCCTGCGATTATCCCTAATGTGGATAACTCGGATGCGTAATTTTTGGTAGTGGGGACTGCGTACGCGCCGTCCCCTCAGAATTCAAGATGGATAAGGCAGTGTACAAAAGCTGTGCACTGCTCAAGTGATACTCTTCGCTTTGCCTGAGTATAATAATTATTATGTTGTATGTATGTCCAAACGGGATCTTGAACTCGGGAACTATTGCTATCGGCATGGCGATTTTTAATTAAAAAAAAGTATTTCTGTTCTTTAGTGGTAAACGCTTAGTGCCCTACTCGGGCATAAATATTTTTTGCCCAAATCAACTTGAACAGAAATAACTGACTAATTTTGGTGAACTATTCGCATAGCATGGTCAATTTATTCTAAGATTAGAGTTGTTCTGTTATGCTGGTCAATATATAAATATCGGGTTGTAGGTTTTTGTGCCGTTTGTGTTTTTAACACCTTGGAGTTTACATAATGTCTTATTATAATTTTATTTTTCCTGTTCGATTCTTTTGTTTTTTGATTTGATATAACAATACCTACGTATAAAAAATTAATTAAGTATGCCAGTTCATCATCTGTAAGGAGTTCAGTAATAAGTGCATTCGAAGCAATGGCAATTATGTTCTCTAACAGAAATAGTAATATGAGTTATCCTTTAATAAAATCAAATCTCTGTTAATACTTATACGACTTTCACAAAAAGATTTTGTTTATGTGTAAGAGGGTGTTCTCCCGATCGAAAGACATAATTTAAAAAAAACAGGAAGCTATGTATATTATTTCGTCCTACAAATCATGTTTTTATCATGTAAGCAAGCATATTAGAGAAGTTATCAATTTTTTTCTAGCAAGTCGGAAAAAGGGCAGCGTGCAGTCTCAAAACTTTACACAATCAATCAATCGAGGGAAGAAACTAGCGATAGCGTAAATAAATATAATGCAACTACCACTGCCACCTGGCGGCAAGTTTCAGAACTAAACAAAAACGGTTTGAAGTAACCACGAAAAGTGAAGCAGTTTAGGGTTAACACTGACGTTGCCCGTCAATTCTTTAAAGTTCGACTAACGCTGGCTAGATGGCGCTTTTGCAAGGATAGTCCAGAGAAGAACAAAAATTATAATTATAAAAAGTAACCAGTTGGTTTGGTTTTTAATATAAACTTTGACCTATATTAGGATTTGTTTTTGTATCGAACATAACGTTTTAATTCACAACAAACAAAAAAATCAATAACAGCCAAAAATATTTTATTAGGCTATAACCTGTAAATTAACTTTT
Organism: Agrotis segetum; assembly: GCA_036375495.1. Taxonomy (NCBI): domain Eukaryota; kingdom Metazoa; phylum Arthropoda; class Insecta; order Lepidoptera; family Noctuidae; genus Agrotis; species Agrotis segetum. Next base: position 754,569 of record JAQSVV010000041.1, read on the forward strand.
CTTTCGGAAGTCGGTGGCTTTGTTTTTTTATGTCGGTGTATTTTATGCCCCCGAATTCCGAAAGAAAAGTTAATTTGTAGGTTATTTAACCCTTTTTTGTGCTTGTTTTTGAAGGCGGTTAATTCTATTTTTATTTTACTGGTTTTAGTTTAAATATCAAACCCAAATTCTTGTCAAATACATCATTTCCCTCATGTGCACTAGAATTTTGTAATACGTTGCACCGCGGTATTAACATCGCTCATGTACACAATAAGCCAATAAAATTCCCTATTCCGAAAACTGCTGTACAGATTTTGATGAAACTTGCAGTATTCCCTAAGGTGAACGATCACTAGTACAACAAAAAAAGAATTTTGAAAATCGGTCCACAATCGCGTAACAAACACGCAAAAAGTAAAGATCATCATGTCATCCAAGTAGCCGAAATTAATAAAAATGCTCACAAAATAAAAAGTTCTGAACCAAATTGGATGAAATTTTTATGGGATCAAATTGCAAGTACTTATAATGCAACAAACAGAAAAAGAATCACACTAATCGGACTAGAAATTAATCTCGGAGTAATCGATGTACACACATAAAAAAATACCGACCGCATTGATAACCTCCTCCTTTTTTTGAAGTCGGTTAAAAATTAACTAGCAAGCATCTTTACGTAACAAATTGTGTTTTTGTACGAACTGTTACGATTTCCTGCTAAACGAATAAGAATTAAGTCAGCAGATACGTGACTCATATACGACATCCTGTAAAGTTTTCTCTCAGATTCTGAGGGGACGGCGCGTACGCAGTCCCCACTACCAAAAATTACGCATCCGAGTTATCCACATTAGGGATAATCGCAGGGGTCAACCTAACCGCAGTGCAATGGTAGGCCTCGCCCTGGGGGAACCGCCTTCTTGATCACGGTATCCCCTATGCCAGGTAAGTATGATTTCGCTACAGTACCGCGCGAGGGTCGTTCGGCGGCGGAGAATCTTAACACCGTGATTCAAAAACGTGACGTAAACGTACAACGCCATCTATTTACAACTAATCCATCCTTCATCTCATCACTCTCGAAAAAAAAAACATAACCCCGTATTAATTTATGTTTTCAAGTTCTATCATTTATTTATGCAGTGATAAATATTAAGTGGTAAAGATGGTCTTTATAACAGTGATGCATTGAAGGGTTAAATCTTGAATGATTACTAAAAACTGTGGGTAGTACCTATACCGGTACTATAATTATACTTTTATATATTTAACCTGCCGGGATCGCTGGAATGTCTCATCAGGTAACCGTGATATGGAACGTAAAGGGTTATTGAAGGATCACCATAGATTTCTGTCAGTACGGGACTGACGAGCCCTCCCGTCCCGATCTGGGTGAGAGGACTCATTTGATGTTTTTGCCAGGATACATTTTTTTTGTTTTAATAATAATAATTGAAAGCGTCTTTCTGTACCCTTAGCACGAGTTTTCAGTATTTGAGACGTAAAGTAACTTTGACAATTTCAAATTGTCAATTTTCAAGGACAAAATTAGTTCCTTCTTCGCACACCAGAGGCGCTGTTCCATTTTTTCATACAAGAAACGCTGTAAATACTGGAAAGACGCTGTAAAGTAAAAGAGTGAAAACTCGTGCTAAGGGTACTGTTTTTTTTGTAACACGTCTATGAATAGGGAATTGCAATGCATATGAAATGGGTTCATTATGTTCTTTTTCTGTCCACGTGGGAATTACAGCAACTTGAACCTTTTGAAATTCTAAGGCGACTTCAAAATTAAATTGATATTAAATTGCCGTCTTTTCCGATTAGTAACTAGTTGAGTTGGTTTTTTTATAAACTTTGCCCCACATTAGGATATTTTCTGTATCGAACGACAAACAATAAAAATCAATACCTAACAGCCAAATATATTTTTATTGGGTTAATTAAAATTAACTAGCGAGAATCTTTACGTAACATGTTTTTTTTTGTACGAAACTGCACTACCTATACGCTTTCCTAGACGAATAAGAATTAAATAAACAGATACGTGATTCATACGAAATCTGTCCTAGAAGTTTTTCTCTCAGATTCTGAGGGGACGGCGCGTACGCAGTCCCCACTACCAAAAATTACGCATCCGAGTTATCCACATTAGGGATAATCGCAGGGGTCAACCTAACCGCAGTGCAATGGTAGGCCTCGCCCTGGGGGAACCGCCTTCTTGATCACGGTATCCCCTATGCCAGGTAAGTATGATTTCGCTACAGTACCGCGCGAGGGTCGTTCGGCGGCGGAGAATCTTAACACCGTGATTCAAAAACGTGACGTAAACGTACAACGCCATCTATTTACAACTAATCCATCCTTCATCTCATCACTCTCGAAAAAAAAAACATAACCCCGTATTAATTTATGTTTTCAAGTTCTATCATTTATTTATGCAGTGATAAATATTAAGTGGTAAAGATGGTCTTTATAACAGTGATGCATTGAAGGGTTAAATCTTGAATGATTACTAAAAACTGTGGGTAGTACCTATACCGGTACTATAATTATACTTTTATATATTTAACCTGCCGGGATCGCTGGAATGTCTCATCAGGTAACCGTGATATGGAACGTAAAGGGTTATTGAAGGATCACCATAGATTTCTGTCAGTACGGGACTGACGAGCCCTCCCGTCCCGATCTGGGTGAGAGGACTCATTTGATGTTTTTGCCAGGATACATTTTTTTTTGTTTTAATAATAATAATTGAAAGCGTCTTTCTGTACCCTTAGCACGAGTTTTCAGTATTTGAGACGTAAAGTAACTTTGACAATTTCAAATTGTCAATTTTCAAGGACAAAATTAGTTCCTTCTTCGCACACCAGAGGCGCTGTTCCATTTTTTCATACAAGAAACGCTGTAAATACTGGAAAGACGCTGTAAAGTAAAAGAGTGAAAACTCGTGCTAAGGGTACTGTTTTTTTTTGTAACACGTCTATGAATAGGGAATTGCAATGCATATGAAATGGGTTCATTATGTTCTTTTTCTGTCCACGTGGGAATTACAGCAACTTGAACCTTTTGAAATTCTAAGGCGACTTCAAAATTAAATTGATATTAAATTGCCGTCTTTTCCGATTAGTAACTAGTTGAGTTGGTTTTTTTATAAACTTTGCCCCACATTAGGATATTTTCTGTATCGAACGACAAACAATAAAAATCAATACCTAACAGCCAAATATATTTTTATTGGGTTAATTAAAATTAACTAGCGAGAATCTTTACGTAACATGTTTTTTTTGTACGAAACTGCACTACCTATACGCTTTCCTAGACGAATAAGAATTAAATAAACAGATACGTGATTCATACGAAATCTGTCCTAGAAGTTTTTCTCTCAGATTCTGAGGGGACGGCGCGTACGCAGTCCCCACTACCAAAAATTACGCATCCGAGTTATCCACATTAGGGATAATCGCAGGGGTCAACCTAACCGCAGTGCAATGGTAGGCCTCGCCCTGGGGGAACCGCCTTCTTGATCACGGTATCCCCTATGCCAGGTAAGTATGATTTCTATACAGTACCGCGCGAGGGTCGTTCGACGGCGGAGAATTTCAACACCGTGATTCAAAAACGTGACGTAAACGTACAACGCCATCTATTTACAACTAATCCATCCTTCATCTCATCACTCTCGAAAAAAAAAACTTAACCCCGTAATAATTTATGTTTTCAAGTTCTTTCATTTATTTATGCAGTGATAAATTTTATTAAGTGGTAAAGATGGTCTTGATAACAATGATGCATTGAAGGGTTAAATCTTAAAAGACTACTAAAACTGGTTAGTACCGGTACAATAATTATACTTTAATATAATTTAACCTGCCGTGATCGCTGGAATGTCTCACCAGGTAACCGTGATATGGAACGTAAAGGGCTATTGAAGGATCATCGTAGATTTCAGTCAGTACGAGACCACTCTGGGTCAGAGGACTCATTTGATGTTTTTACCAGGCTGAAAAAAATAGTTATTTTTTGTTTAATTAATAATAATTAAAAGCGTATTTGCGTTTTTTTTTTGCAACACGTCTGCGAATAGGGAATTGCAATCTTTCTGAAATGGGTTCAAATGCTTATACATACTTTAAATCACCCAAATGAGACACTGTGTTCTTTTTCTGCCCACGTGGGAATTAGGGCAACTTGAACCTTTTGAAATTCTAAGGCGACGGCAAAAAATAACGTTTTTTCCGATTGGTAATTAGTTGGTTTGTTTTTTTTTTTGTAAACTTTGGGATTAGGATTTTTTTCTAAATCAAACGTAACGTTTTATTTCAACAAACAAAAAAATCAATAACAGCCAAAAATTTATTTTTAGGTTTATTAAAATTTAGTAGCGAGAATCTTTACGTAACATGTTAAGGATATAGATCCTTTCCTAGACGAATAAGCATTAAATAAACAGATACGTGATTCATACGACATCGAAGAATTTCTGTCAGATTCTGAGGGGACGGCGCGTACGCAGTCCCCACTACCAAAAATTACGCATCCGAGTTATCCACATTAGGGATAATCGCAGGGGTCAACCTAACCGCAGTGCAATGGTAGGCCTCGCCCTGGGGGAACCGCCTTCTTGATCACGGTATCCCCTATGCCAGGTAAGTATGATTTCTATACAGTACCGCGCGAGGGTCGTTCGACGGCGGAGAATCTTAACACCGTGATTCAAAAACGTGACGTAAACGTACAACGCCATCTATTTACAACTTAACCATTCTTCATTTCATCACTCTTCGAAAAAAAAAAGATTTTTTCTTCCAACAATATTATCTATGGATGGTCTTGATAACAATGATGCATTGAAGGGTTAAATCTTAAATTTTAACCTGCCGGGGTCGTGGGACTGTACCATCAGTTAACCGCGACCCTGGAATGTATAGGGCTATTGAAGGATCACCGTGGATTTTGACGGGAAGAACTGCCAGACTCATTTGATTGTTAAATCACGATTAAAAAAAAACTAGGTATATTATTGATTTTTTAGTAACAATACGCTTATTATTATTTTTATAATAAGCTTATACGCTTATTATTATTTTTATAAGCTTAGTATTAAGCTTAGTAGTTACATGTTACGTTATTTGAAAATGGAATTGCAATCCTTCAGAAATGGGTTCAAATGATTATTTCTGAATCACCCAACCGAGAGACTGTTACTTTTTGCCCACGTGGGAATTATAGCAACTTAAACCTTTTGAAATTCTAAGGGGACCCGGACGGCGCGTGCGCAGTTCCCCTATACAAAAAAAAATCGAGTTATCTACACTCTAAGGGTAGACGCAGGTGACTTTCCATCACTACGACTTACACCGTGGGTCGTCGAAGCGGGACACGGGGAAGGGAGGAAGGGGAGGGGGTTGAAAGACACTGCTAGACTGATGTGACAGCTAGTTAATGTCTTCGAAAGTCGCGAAGATATAAGTCGTCCAGGTCTTGGAGTCGCGATACTCCTGTAACTTGACCTTGAACTTCTCGCCGAGACGATTAAGCTCGGCCTTCATGGTCGGACATCCAGTCTTCTGATACTGTTTGCGCAAGCGCTTTTTCTTGGTTTGCATTTCTTTTAGATGAGGTGGCAGTTGAAAATACACTGGCTTCTCACTAGACATGGGTAGTTCGCGAACGAATGAACTAAATGAACTAGTTCATTTCCCAAAATGAACTTTTCATTCATTCACTGGCCAATCAAATGTGTCTTTAGTTCACTTAGTAATTCAGTGTTTCTATCTACACTCTACGTAGTCTGTGGTGATTCTTTTCGCGCGTGCATGGCTGATGGCTATTGGCTGAGTACACAATGGGCTATGGACGGACGATAAGTCCGCTCTACTCACACACATTCAACCAAGGCGCTCTCTCACTCGTACATGTTCGTGTTACTTCGTCGGCTGATCGGATAACGTCGGCTGATAAAGTAACGAGCGAAGACGGCGCCTCGCCACCACGTGACCACGGAAATGTTATCAGTAGTTAGTCTTTTCACTGTAATATGAACTTTATAGTGAAAGGAATACAGTCTTATTTGACGTACAACAAAAGTGGAAGTAAACCAAAACGACTATTACCACCAAATACAACTATATTTCTAGTTGACAGTCCTAAGCATGTTTAAAGTATGAAGGAAAATCGACATACGTATTTATCTGAACTAGTGATTTATTGAAATACATCATTTCTCTAAATCACTAGTTCAGTCAGTGAACTAGTGATTTCACTTCACTAAATCACCAGTTCAGTGAACTAGTCCAGTGAACTAGTTCAGTGAAGTAGTTCAGTGAAGTAGTTCAGTGAAGTAGTTCAGTGAAGTAGTTCAGTGAAGTACTTCAGTGAAGTAGTTCAGTGAAGTAGTTCAGTGAAGTAGTTCAGTGAAGTAGTTCAGTGAAGTAGTTCAGTGAAGTAGTTCAGTGAACTAGTTCAGTGAACTAGTTCAGTGAACTAGTTCAGTGAACTAGTTCAGTGAAGTAGTTCAGTGAACTAGTCCAGTGAACTAGTTCAGATTTGCTGGACGAAATGAAGTACTGAATGAATGAATGAACTACTTCATCAAGTGAAAAGATATACTTCATTCATTTTATTTTTACTGACACATTTTGCGCATCTCTACTTCTCACCTGGCAGCTTCATTGGTATCTTGTCCATGATTTTCCAAGTCCAAGTAGCTGATTTTGGTTTTGGTTTTTTAATTTTAGTATTGGAGAGGGTCATTTGATCGCGGATAATCTTAACACCGCGATTCAGAAACGAGAGGTCAACGCCATCTTTTGAAACAAATTAGAATCATACTGAGCACTTAAAAAAAATGTTCTCAACCAGGATTTCCGTATTCTATCTAAATAAGTGCACTTCAAGTATTTACGGCGTTTATTGTATGCAAAATGATAAAGCACCTCAAGTGTATTGAACGAGCAACTATTTTTATTTATGACTGGATTCAAACCATTGATGTTGAATGGATGTTTGAATCCAGTCATACCTATATATTTTTTATTTTAGATAACTCACTTTAAATAAGATAAAGTAAAGCTCACATGAATAAAACAGAGTCACAAACTATCTGCTTTATTAAGCCGTCAACAGAAATGAATAATCCTATAAAGCTTTCGCAAACAACTAACGCCACTATAACCCTTATTATATTACAAAACGGAATTATTAAGGCATTGTGCATCACTGTATTACTTTCGATTCTTCCTCGTTCCCCAACCTTAACACACAGAATTGACCGTGTTACCTGTGTGCCTTGAGAGCTGGATAAACCCGAGCACTGTGTTACTAGTTGGAAAACGTAAGTAGTAAGATAGGACACGCTATGTGCCGTGCGACACGCAAAGAAGTTCGGAATAAAGACAGTGTTCGCATTTCCATGGTCTTGATAAACGGAGTGCTCGCAAAGAAAGATGGTGTTTCGCACCACCCATTGATACCGCGTTAAAACTGTATAAATTAGTTGTTGAAAGCAATTTGTAAGCCTTATAATGATTGTGAGTAATTCATCAAGTTTTTTTTTTGCCTTTGTTGGAATGTTTTTAGACTTATGGGGTTAACTCTTTGTAACCGACTTCGAATAAAAGTGAAAAGCATCACCCTTCTGTCTAGTGCCTTCGAGCCTGCTGTCTTCTAATAGTTTAAATTATGTGTATTGTCTGTTTTTTAATCTCGGAGACTAAATTGAGAAGTGAAAATGTAAAAGCTGATTTAAATGCTATAAAAAACTGAGTTTGCCGATGGCATGTTTCAATTTGGTCTCTCTTATCAAAAAAACACACTCAGTTGGCGTAGTGGTTGATACATTGACTGTCGTGCTTCATGTAGCGGGTTTATTCCATGCTGTAATCGAACCAGTGGCGTATGAAGGCGGGGGCAAGTGAGACACTAGACCCGGCGAAAAGGCGAGGGCGTTTTGATATTCGATTTTCTTAAGTATTGGACAATTTAAAACTTGTAGATACAAAATCATGTTCACTTTATGTCGTATGGACATTTTGTCATTTGATTTTGACATAATGTCATGTTGACAATTTAACACGTGGACGAAAGTTACCAAAAAGACCTGTCCGCACACAACAGTTCCGACACAGGCCGATCAGTAACGTATCGATCAGTGTCAGTTAAATATGATAATATTGTCGCATACATTTTGTACGAAGGTATCATCAGTGACAGTGGCGTTCAGTGATGATCACTGAACGTCACTACACATCATATTTCACTGACACTGATTGATGCGTTACTGATCGGCACGTCTCGGCACTGTTGTGTGCGGATAGGCCTTTTTGGTAATGTTCGTTCACGTTTTGCCAAAGTAAAATTGTTTCCTTAATTCCTGTCCTACGAGAATCACGTCAAGCAAAATGTCTCAAGCGATCTTCCATCCGTTAAATACACTGAAGCAAGGCATTATGTAAATCCTACAGTTCTGTGCTTATAATCTGTGTATTGCAAGTTTCCCTATAAGTTAGCTAGTCGCACAAGTTCCCCTATATAAATGGTAATGAAGACGGGCTGGATAGGAATCCAGCTTTTTATGTGGTGACTTTCAATTTTGCCCATACTTTTTATAGGTACTGCAGTATAAAAAGTTTTCCCGTTTTACTACGATCAAACGGTTTTGTTTTTGCTGTGTGACTGTCTATTTACGCCCGACATTAATGTACCATCTTTTACTTAATGTTATAAAAGTGAAAAGTCTCTTTGGTTGAGCACGCTAATCTCAAGAACTACTGTGGCCTACCATGAACTCTAAGCCTAAGCCTAAATTTAGGCTGTGGGAAAGAGATGGCGCTAGACGACTTGTATCTGTCTCTTTTCCACAGCCTAAACTGGATCGCGTTAAGAGCTCGTGGTAAGGCCACTGGTTTGAATTGAAAAAATAGGGCTCAGACGGGAGGGAAGGGTATAAGGATCAGAAGGTCACAGGTACAAATCAATTTAGCTTGCAATCAAATATACTTCTACAACATAAATTACATTTACAGTCTGTCTATAAAATCATGTAAATCGATGAAGGCACTGCGGAAGTCATCGACTTGTTTTTCGACTTGTTATCTATTGCATTTTTATTTCTTTTCAAGTCTACGGTCATAATAAGTCGCAAAACAAGTCGATGACATACGATGTTACCTACCTCGATTTAGTGCGACTTTTAATAATTTTAGTTCCCTCAAACATCGTTTTCATGATTTTATACACAGACTGTACATTAAAATGTAGCAAATAGTAAAGAAAACAAACCAACAAATAATAATAATAATAATTTATTTTATTTCAGACATTTAGTCCATATTACATAAAATCAAGTTGATATATTCTAAGATAATAATAAAAAAAAAAAACCAAATAAATAGAAAATTGTGAATTATTTGTGAAATAATTACTAACATGTCAGACTCATATTAAAATAAAAATTAAATAAATAAACAAAGCAAAAGATATTTTTTTCGACAAGAAGTCTAGCACCTTGTTGAAAAACACACACGTGTACATTGTTTGGCGCGCAAACTTAACAAGAACGTGCACAATTATTATGAATACAACTATCATGAACAGTTTATGAATAAAATTCACATACAGCCGCCATTATTTGCTCATCTTCCGGTTCTACGACAAACTTTAGTTTTGCACGCGAAGAGCTACAAATGCTATGAACGAAGATATAGTACACGCTGGAAAAGAAAGATTAATGATCATAATAATAATAGTCCTTCCGACCGATTTCGGCCACGGCGGCCAATCTCAATGGAGATTAGCTGACTGCGCGGGTCGTATTATAGTGCACAAGCGTGTGCGCAGGCGCAGATGCACTCTCTGTTCCTATGGGACGGCAATCCGACACAGTTAGAGAGAGATCAGGAACCAACCGACTTAACATACTTTCCGAGGCACGGGGGGTATTATACCGCCAACTTCCAAACCCCGGGCAGCTTCAGAGATTTTTTTTTGAATAGCCCTATAGGACTTTTTGCTCGAACCGGTTTCAAACCCAAAAACCACGCCGTTCCTTCTATTGCCTCTTGCATTCCTGTACCAGTAACTCATCTACCAAACATGTATCTCGCTACGCTCACCACATCTAGCCGCGCTACGTCCTCGCTTACGCTCAGGGATGAGTTTTCTAAAACTTGCCCGACTGTTTGTAATTTTAAAGTAGAGAGTTACACGTACACCGGCTTTTATGAGTTTTGTTGTAGAACAGTCTGAATGTCGGATCATTACGAGTGGTGCGGTCGTTCCTCACGATTGATGGCGTTTCCAGACCTTCTGATCGGTGTACAATTGATGGTTATGGCATTGTTTTCATCTTCAGTGTTCGAGACTTTATTGGTTCTGGTTTATGACATTCGATTTTTAAGGAATACTGAAGTGTTAAAGTTTGGTAATGACTTTGTTTATTTTTATTTAACTCTAGAGAGCCAAAGCTTGCCAGGATCGCGGGACATACCGAATTACCGTGATCCTAGTACGTAAAAGGCTACAAGGACACCATGGATTTTAGTCAGTATAAGTCTGACAGTCCCTCAAGACGCAATAAAAAAAGTGTTTGTTTGTTTGTAACGCTGTTATATAACCGCGGACATTTTAATGTTAGTGATTTTTTAACACACACTTGATACCACCCCATGGCTTCTCTTGTATTGTCGGCTGAAATTGTATGATAAATGACATTTATTTTGCAAATAGTATTTAGCAAACACTAATATACGTCAAAACATGAGACCAGTGTTTCGTTGAGACCTGACTAATCTGACAAGAAATAGCCGCATAAAACTCAGAGATCACTGTTTCTTTTAAAGTTCATATAATTTATTGGTTAATTCATCCGAGAACCATGCAGGTTTGTGTCTGAGATGGACTTTTGAAGAAAGAATACTACACAGATTTGAGTAGACCTGTCCATGTCCAGTCAGTGTAAGCACAGGTCAGTTTTCGTGTAGTCGACTTACACGATAGGAGAAATTAAATGTTGTGTTAAAATAAGAAAAAAAGAATTTGAAACTTATGAAAATAATAATACAAAAACTAACAGTCTAGGCAACAAGATGCAATGAAAAATAATATCATAGACAAAGTTTCTAAACTGTCGCCTTGATTTACGGTGTAGCCAATTAGCTACGCGGTGCTACGACGCGCTACGAGGCGCTACGAACACGCTATAGTGCTACGCAGCCCTAGAATACGTAGCATAGTTTGTAGGTGTGTTGGTTGATACAGATTACGGAACTACTACTAAAGAGCACATCTTTGAATAACTTTAATAAGGCCGAGATAAATAATCGTAGCAAAGCTACAGCTAAGCCAAAGTCAGTGCTTAGCGACGTTCTAGGCAAACATTTCGTATGTCTATTTAAGACAGTTACATATTTAGTAAGGTGAAGGGAGGTTTATTGTAATGCAAAGTGATGTGTATGCGAAGGTAACGTTTTGAGAGTCTTTTAAGACTCTATCACTGAGTTGACTGTCTCACAAAGTAACCTCCTTTCATCCTATTTACTTTCGATGAAAGCTAACCTTGTACCGAGCCAATACTTTGCTCAGTTATAGTATCGAATTTCGAGAAATTAACACGTTCTAAGTATGTGCAAAGTTTTCTTAAAAAAACGACATTTGCTTAGGCCCGATATTTCACTACCTAACCTACCTCTGAGTCAATCAACAAAACTTTTGCGTTTACAATTCTACTAATATATTATTATAAATGCGAAAGTTTGGGAGGATGTATGTACGAATATGTTTTTGTGTATGTAGGTATGTTTGTTACTCTTTCACGCAAAAACCACTGAACGGATTTGGGTAAAATTTGGTACACAGATAGTTTATAACCTGGATTAACATATAGGATAGTTTTTAACCCGATTTTATGTTCTTGTGGGATAATTTTCGTGTTGTAGCGGTTGAAGCCGCTGGCAACAGGTATTATATTTACAAGTCAGGATTGTATTGTAAAAAGGGGTGGTATCCGCAACTCCACGACAAAGTCAGAATTACGATGTCAACGAGAGTTATACAATTTCCAAAAAAACTTGACAAAGACGTACCATTGTCCAAAATCTCCTCATTATCAACGTGCTTCTAAAATGATAATCCCTCGTCTAACCAAATATCTCTGCTATTCAGACGCACACATTCTTGGAGCGGCGGCAAACAGCCCGCCGCGTCAGCCGGACATCCGGTCTGCGTCCCCCCCTCCCTTCCGCTCCCCCCGCTCCCCCCTTTCCGCCGCTGACGTCACAATTAATCTTGGGCCCATCTTCCGGTGCGGGCTGTTTTTCTGTTTTATGCGTGCCTGGTCCCGCTTGTGAGAGATTGAAGGTTTATGTGGATGTAAGCCTTTGGTTTAGTTGGTTGTAATGTTACTGTGTAAGTATGTGTTCAGGTTGAGTTTTTTTTTTTAAACTGTACCCTCTATCTAAGAATTTCTCCTGTGTTATCGGTGCGTTTACGAACGTAGAAACTCACTTACACAAACACCCAGACCTGGCATAACTACTTGCAATTAGGTTTAGAGAAATCTCACCCCCTTTGGTAGTGATGTCACTACCAAAAGAGGTGAGTTTCCTCTGAAGCTCAGTGCCAAAATCCTAAGGTACGGTTTAGGAATTTTTGGCACTGAGGCCGTAACACCAAATGTTAGCTACGTTTAAACGTTTTTCCTTGTTAGCGTTTTATTTATTCTTAACCCGATAGTGCTTCGCCGAGGTTCTAGCTAAACCAGTCTATCTTGGAGTTAAAAGTCAGTGGTAGGTAGTGGTTTTTGGAAGTTGAATAGACGCAAAAGGCAGTACTAAATGAAGTGCACTTCTGCCTGATTTTTTGGGGATTACAGGCGTAATTTTGTGTTTTCTGTACTTATCTATGAAAGAAGTTCAGTTCAGGTGGCCTCTTAAGACGTCTTAAAGTGTGGGAAAGAAACAGAGCCACTGTGGAAAAGAGAAAGAGCTATACAAGTCGTATAGTGCTATCTTGTTCCCACACTGGAATCCGACGTCATGGAAGGCCACCTGTTCATCTGTAACCTGGTCTTTCAAGAGCTGACTGTATTTGCGTGAGCCAAGCCTCGTCAGCTCTTAGACCGTAGCTTAGGGAAGGCTATTTAGATAACACTATTTTAATGGAAAAGTTTAAAATATTTCACACTACTTCATGCATAAGCCTAACTTTTGCTAATAAAGTTTTATTTTCGTTTAAGTTATTTCAAACAAAATGGACTTGAAACTATATGTATATGAAATTAATTGTTATGCCTCGGTAATATTGAGAGATCAAACGTAATTCGACAATTTTATTTCTAAATTCCCATTTCACGAGCCCGTATTTCTTCTCTCCGATTGGGGAGACAAAACAAAATCGGCCCACTCTCATTAAACAAAAAGTTACATTAAACCTACTAACTTCAAAAGCGCGTCCCCTTTTCCTGTGTCTTATCCACTGAATTTAGTATCAATATTACCCGTACCTCCCCAACAGAGACTGATCACTTTTCCTTATCTCCCCCGATTTCCCATCATTAATTTTTTGCCCGGTCTCCTCTCAAACGTTTCCTCTCAGCGATTGATTGTGGCCAATCAGCCCGATGACACTCATTTATTTTGCGATGCCAGCAATTTATTGTTAATATCGGGATAATTTTTTTGTGGGAGATAAGATGTTTCTTGGTACCTTTGTGAGAATTATCGACAAAGATTATGTTAAAGATTTGAGTAAAACTTCAAAGAAATTAATTGACGGCACGGTTGATGTGGCTGTGTGTGGCAGTGGCTGAGCGATCGACTTCTAGGCAGCGTGTCGCGGGTTCATTCCTCGCACGAGGATGAATTCATATTTCAATATCGAGTACAAATATTTGTATGACCTACAAAATGATTGTTCTATGTTTGGGTGCACATGTGTATTTGAGTTTCAATATTAGTAAACGCGAAAAAGTAACAGCAGTTTTTTTTTTATTTACCTTCATAAAGAGCGCATAAAATCATAAAGAGGGGCAAAGTAAAAAAAAAATATACTAATAAATGGGGTCATGAAAATATAAACTAATTGAGTGAGAAACGTATCATTGATTATGGGAGGTATGTTATATCTGAGGCCGTAGAATGAAATCTACGCTGGGCCATATAGTGTACTTAAAGTATTAATACAATACAATAACAATGTGCAGACCCAATACATCCAGCTACCACAATCAGTTTTTAATAGATTTTCAACCTTATCACAAGAGTGGAAGGTTAACGTTCGATTGATAAAATTTGTCGGATTCGGGTAAGTTCACCTGCTGGCATCTTTGTTTAAAAATAGTTGCGTAAAATAAACTTATTAACCCTACCTTTTCTGAAAATAACAGTTATATCTCCATGTTTTTCAGTAAAGACGCACAGTCTACCAGTCCTGTAGACACAGGGTAGACAATTGAGACATTATTAAGTATCAACAGACGAACTCGCGAGTGCTCGCGTAACTTTGTGCATAATGAGCGTCTGTAGCTGCCTGTGTTCTACCAAACGAGATCTGTCGCAGTGTGTATGGTAGGGCTTTACAGCTGATGTTCTGCTGTAGAGGAATTGGATTGGAATAGTAGAGTACGTGTTTATTGCAATATGGTTTTTTTTTCCCTCATTTAAGAAGGTGCTACAGCAAACTTAGTAAACGCACAATGATATCAAGCTTGGCGGGACACTAAACATTTTGGTTGCATTCTCTGGACTTTTCTTTGTCGCGATTCGATTTTCACAAACACACACACATAACACGTTTGGATGTTTTAAGACTGCTTTGCGTCCATCACGTCACCGTCGTCGACGATCGTCGAAAACCAGCGTCGAGCACTAGCTGCTCGACAATTTGCTGAACTGGACTTATTTGATGTAGCCGTTGGACACACAATATTGTTATCTTTGATTTTTTTAATAATAAGCGCCTAACATTCTGGACCAGGGTACGTCCGTCAGCGTCCTTTGTAAAATTTCGATTACCTCACTGCGACCCCCAAGCGGCTTGGGGATTGGGCCCATGCGTGGGGATTATGGCAACTCCCGATTGTAGTCAATCTGGCGGGGGAAGCCTATGTTCAGCAGTGGACATCTTCTGGCTGATGATAATGAAGTCTCCGATACTTTAAGACTTAGATATCCATTGACGCGTGTCTGTGTCTGAACCTCTATGGATTTGTATTGGGATAGTCGCCTGAATACCAAAGTCGTAAGGTATCAGATACTGGAGTCACCTTGTCTAGGAAAGGGCTAAGATTACCGAAGGGACTTTTTTTTGTTGGTGTGTTTATGTGGGCCACCCTCTGTATGAAAAGATAATTACGCCGCATCTAAGAACCACCCAAAGGCCTTTTACAAGGTTTAAGACTTTATATTGAATTATAGAGAGACTAACCTAACCGTTATGAAAGTATAATCTTATATTTTCAACATTTATCTTGGGAATACATCGTGAGGAAACATAAATTATCTAGTATAACTGTATATTTATTTTACTGCTTATATGAGCTACACAAACAAAGTTCCGTTTGATAACAGTAATTCCTATTTCAGACACGGTAAAACTTTAACATTCATTTCTATAAATTATAGCTGAATCCATTATTAATGATGTTGACATGAAAACACATAAAACATTATTAGAGCCTCAACAAAAGTTTACGACTACATCAATAAGCTAAAATTTCCCACGACAACCTTTAAAACGTTTGACCCCGTATTCTCCCAGGAAATCACAGCGTTATAATAAATATAAAACCCGTATACGACATTAACTGCCCGTTGACAGTTTGCCAATCTTAGACAGCTTTTATACCACTAGCTTAGACCCATACGTCGTCCGGCAATGCAGACATATAAATATCCTGCGTTTTAGAGAGCCAGCATTTGTTAAGAATTAATAAATTCTCCCGAACTGAATGCTTGGCGTGGCAACTTCTAAAGCGACTGTCGTTAGAGCTATCGCATAAAGTACTCGAATAAAACCATCGAGATCTCGGAATGTTTCGACTTGGGGAATACCGAGAAACTATCGTTTCCAAAGACTACTGTAGAAAAGTTAAATATTTCAAGGAATTTAAAATGGCGCTGGATTTTATAGCTTTCTTTGTGATAGTTTTCGTTTGCACAGAAAATACTCGTATCACATCATTATGTCTCTTTAAGACTTTATTCATGTGCGCTACGCTCGTGATTCCGTCAGAGAGAATTTTGTATTTTCCCCTATGATTTTCAATTACCCCTTTTTGGGTTTAAACTTTCAAAATCATAAAACTCGTCTTTTGATGCGTTAGATAATCTTACATTCGTATAGTTGGTGCCAGTTAACATGGCAATAGCGGACATTGACCCCTACCTAATAAGTCCTTGTATAATGGACATAAGCTCAGAATTAGCATTTTTATAAAATACCGAATAAATAAGTAAGTATATTGTAAGGATATATGTACTTTATTATTCATAAAATATCAAAATGTTAAAAATATTTCACCTATACCTAAGATTTTATATTATTTTTATATTTAAGACTCCCAAGTAAACACTATCATTTCACAAGAAAATGCTAATTCTTATCTAATGTCATCATACGAGGACTTATTAGGTAAAGGTCAATGTCCGCTATTGCCATCTTAACTGGCACCGACTATAGTTTCATGTCGAAACTTAGGTTCAAGATCTGTTCTTAATTTACAATTACGTCATTTAATCGATCAGTCGGTCTCTCAGTCAGTTTATTTTTTTCTAATAAGGTTTACAGATAAACAGCGTATCTTACTGGACGTGGTCGTAAATGAACATCAATTTTTTTAGTATTACCCAGTTACTGGGTTGTAGAGATCCGTTATGCAGTCGCTCCATTTAATATACTGATATTCACCCGCATCTGGTTCGACTGGAAGCCAACCCCAATATACTCGGGAAAAGGCTAGGCAGATGATGAATGGTAGCAACAGTACATAGTTTTGACAAATGACGGTTGACCGGCGGAGGTATCTGATTTGAAGCCAGACGAACTAATCACGCTCACGGCCGCCAGGTGGCGCGTGTGTGCTTTAGGAGGTGTGCATACAAGGACAACAAACATGCGTGATGCCGGTGATGCGTGTCCGACGGCACGCTGTAATTGCTTTGAATATTGCGAGTTTGTTTAGCAACGCATTATATGTATGACGTATGTATGCACGGGGTAAAGCGTGCATGCTTCAAAACTGTTGTTTATGATTTTAGATCTGATTACTTCATTAATCGTGCTTCACCGTCGACCACATCTTCAATTACCAACAGGCGAAATAGTGGTCAAACGCGAATCTTCTAGACGGTTTCGTAGACGGTTTCGCTTAACCTTCTACAGTATACCGCGGTCGTAGAACGCAGTCTTGTGAATGAATAGGGTGTTCTTAAATTAGTAAAAGTCTGACAGTTCCTTCTGCTCCACTAAGCGGATTCATTTGATGATGTTTCACTCTAAAAAAAAGGTTTCATCTAACTCATGTACAAAGCTTAATTATAATCAGTCTAGCAGTTTAGGCGTGAAAACCTTAGAAGCAAATATACAAACTCACTTTCCCATTACAGTATAAAGGTAGGTTAGCTATTGAAACACGCACGCTTTCGATCACTTGAGTTCTTATTACGGAGACTTAATTTTACACGCATAATTATATTCACATTATTATGTTCAGGAATGTACGCTCAAGTACGCTGATACGATGATGAATTTTATCAGTTCATCTAATTCCGTAAATGCATTCAACCTACTAAACAGATAACAGAACCAGATGACACATTTCTGTCTCAAATCTCTTTAAAAATTGAAAAAGAAATTGTGAACCATTAAAGCCCCTTCAGAAACCCATTTGCAATCGTTTGGGACAATGTTGTTAGATGCAGATGTGTCGTAATTGCATTTCCCTAGTGTGTTATCTCCCTAAGCGTTGCCGGTGGAGTGAAAAACACGCTTGTCAAACTGTCTGCCGGACCGATGTCGGAAACGCGCCGGTCTGCGCCGGATTCACGGACCGTAGGGTTTGACAACCGAGGAAGATATTGTTTTGAATGTGTGTTATGTTTTGTTGAGTCTTGTGTGGCGAATGTTGGTATCAGATAGCGTGTTTGTCTAAAAATTGGGACCGTCTGTTTGTCTAAAAATTCAGGCTTGGATGCAGAGCTCACGCGCAAAATGTCCCTTTTGCAAAATGTACCTTTCGCGGAATGCCCCATTTAGGAAAAATGTTCCTTTCGCAAAATGTCCTTATCGCAGAATGTACCCTCTTCAAACATTCACACGCATTTAGCATCAGAGAAAAAGCTGGTCAAGAGCTAGGTGGTGTAGAGCACAAAAACCGGTACTGGTGTGATGTTTAGGAAAATAGTAATTAACTGTCTCAAAAAAAATATATTTTTACGTTCACAAATTGTATTAAAAATAGTATGGCAGACGGATTTTTTTTAATGTCCCGAATTTCCACGAAATAAAGCCTGACGCCTGATTCCATATTTTTAAAGATCTTTACTAAGTACGACGTAGTGCTAATTACCCAAGTGCTCGCCAGTCGTTCCAGCAGTGTGTCCCTCTAGCTGGCGGCTGCAGCAGCACGTAGCATGCACGTGACAGCTCAGCTTGACGCGAGCCGATATTTTTCTCAAACTACCCGCCGCCTCTACACCTGCCAAACTGACGTCCGATTCAGAAACACTTCCACTAACAGCGAGCCGGTTTAAAAGCATTTTTTGGGTTTTAGACTCAACTGGCTAGTTTAAACAGTCGATACCTAACAGAATTTGAGTGTTTTTTTAGAATTTTTAATTCTGTATTTGTTTTTTTTTTTAAAGTCTATGAATTTCTGCCGTATCGTGGGTGCATGTAAAAACATATGAACTCACATACACAAAAACACATACTCCCAAACCTGGAACAACTTCATATTGTACAAATATTTGCTCTTTAGCGATTGGTCACATTTATGTAAATTTTGTGCACAATTAATAAATAATAATGATATTCCACAACTATCACACAACGCCATCTAGTCCCAAGCTAAGCAGAGCTTGTGTTATGGGTACTAGACAACTGATAAACATACTTAGGGGTAACAACCCAAACGCTAGCACTGCACCAAATTATCAGCACTCCGAATAAATTGTAAAATTCTAAGGTTTTCACTTACTAATATGGGTTACCGCACTAATAAATAAATAAATGTATGTTTTTGGAATCCTGCTATTGGCAAAAAAATACTCTAAGACTACACAATGGCGGAAATTGTGTAAACAAACATTTGTGTCTAGCAGTTTCTTCTGTTTTTGCCTGTTTCTTGTGATCGCCGTTAAGTTCACGTGTTTACATTTTATGATATATCAGAACTTTTACATATTTTATATTGAAACTAACGGTTTCTCTGATATTATAGATAGTTCATGAGGATAATCTGAAGAGTAGAATCTGAGGTTATGGTGATAAATTGGTAAAATACGTGGTGCTGGTGAAGGGATCGAAAATTTTGTAAATTCCAAATTATCAGCACTGGTGCTGATAAATGGAAAAAATATACATAACTACTAATTTCATACTTTTTAATGTAAACTGTGTTTCTTTTATGCATAGAATTCATTTTATTTTGTATAAGTAGTATAAACTATCAAAATCCAAATCTTAGCACTGTGCTGATAACTGGATCAGAAGCATGCTGATAAATTGGTTTTCCTAGAATTTCATCATCTCGACAAATTAAAAGTTAAAAAAACTTAAAGAAGAAGAACAAGAGACTCGCAAAAAGAACAGATACTTAAAAAAGATGAAAAAAAAAACAAAACAAAAGAAACCACCAGAAACAAGATTTAACAAGAAAGAAAAGGACGGTCAAAACTAAAAAATAAGAGGCTGAAGCTAATCTTATAAAGGAGACTAAAGTAAATAAAACTACAGTAGAAACCACCAGAAACAAGGTAACCTAGAAAGCAAAAGAGGCAATAGATACTTAAAACAAGAGACAGAAGCTACGAATATACAGGAGACAAAAGAAAATAAATCACGAGAGACCTTTATTAATCACCACCAGACATCATTTAAACACGAAATTATGATTCATAACACGAATATACCATCCTCACCTGAAAATGAAAACCCGATTAATATGAAAAGAAAAGCCGAAGACCAGAGTAGAGTATCCACCAAATAAAAAAATCTTAATTTACCACCCAGAGCCTCGCATAACAGTCAAAGAGATAACAATCAAATAGACCCGTTGAAAATAATAATAATTAATAAAAGAAAGAAGATGAAACTTACTCTTTACTAGAACTAGAGATCATTCAAGAGAATTAGAAGATGTGATGGCAAGAGCCTATCCTTTTCCAAAGTATGATTATTACTTTTATAAAATTGACAAAATTTTAAAAATTAAGAAACATGCACACAAGGAAGTGTACAAGTAAATAAAAAAAGGATAGGCTCTTGCCATCACATCTTCTAATTCTCTTCTAAAATTATAGGTGACTAGCTGCTGCCCGCGGCTTCACCCGCTACAACTCGAAAATTATCCCACAGGAACATAAAATCGGGATAAATACTATCCTATGTGTTAATCCAGGTTATAAACTATCTGTGTACCAAATTTTAGCTTAATCCGTTCCGTGGTTTTTGCGTGAAAGAGTAACAAACATCCACACTTACAAACTTTCGCCTTTATAATAGTAGTAGGATTGTTTTATATTACAGGGTACCTACCTACTAACTTTAGAAAAACAAAAATCAGATTTTAAGAATGGAAATATTGTTTTTAATGCAATTCCTAACAATGATAGATAGGTGCTGATAATTAGCTCGCTCTGTGCTGTTAATTGGGGGTAATGGTGCTAGTAAATGGTGAGAGACCCATTTTTTATTCTTACTTGTCTAAAAAAATTTTGACAGAGTTCAACCATGTTTTTCTTTTAATATCGTCTTCTTTATTAAATATTAGAACTATCAAATTTGCCTTAACGGGTAAAGAACTATTTTTCACAATAATAAATAGGCTTAAATTAGGACCAACTCTTAAAGTGCTGATAATTGGGTACTTCACCCTATATATGTATATTTTCTAAATACCTGGGCAATGTTGAACCGACCATTTGGGCGTTTAAAACCGGTTTTTTTATACAATTCCAAATGGCCCACATTACATGATTAAAAGATTATAGATAAATTACACACCTGTATTTTTTGCAAATAAATTATTCTTATTCAGACACAGAACAAATGATCGTGCTCATCACACAAACATTTGTTCTGGGTGGGAATCGTACCCACGACCTCCGGCATAGCAATAACCAATAGACCAACAGGCCAGTCAGCAATTATAAGCACAACATACCAAAAATGTTTTTATACATCAATCATATACTTCATACCATAAACAAATACACGATTCACAAGCCAGTCCACAGCAGGGTTGCAACGTTAAAAATAAATAATAGTCACTATAAAAATATTGCGTTGCCAAAATTGTACGTACATAGCAAAAAATTGCGTTGCAAAATTGAAGTGTCACAGAATTAATTGAGTCCGGTTTAAAAAGTTATTTCTTTTTTCTGTGGAAACATATTTATGGTGTATGGTGGAATTGTGATGTTTCAAGCTTTTCAAAGTAAGTTTCTGACAATGTGGATTTAAAAATAAAGAATTACAATATACTGTCTTACTACAAAAAAAAAACATCGGTTAAACTATTCTTTTTACGTGGTAGATTAATCAAATGTCAGACTCGTACTGACTAAAATCCGTTTAGTCCACTCTCGGCCCCTCGACCCCTAAAAAAAGATTTGCTCATTGGTTTCCTCTCAACCCCTAAACACAGTCCACTCTCGACCCCTAGGGGACGAGAATGAATTTTCATACAAAGGACCCGCACTTTGAGTACACTCTCGTTCCCTAGTATGATAATTAATATTTTGGTACAGTGACGTACTTAAAGCGAAGTTCAGGAATTGGTATTTAAAAAGACTGCCTCGTCGGTCTAATGGTCGCAAGCGCAACTGCTGAAGCACTGATTCCTGGGTCAGGCAGTGTTTCTAGGTTTTCTATTAGGAATTTCTCACCAACTACGGAGTCTGGATTTATTATTTTATTATTATTCTTGGCTGATGGCAATATTGGGCAGGTTTACGTTACATTTTGTTTGTAATTATAAGGTACAGCTTTGTTGAAGTAGTTGTGCACGCACCGATTACTTGGTAACTACACAAATGTCGATTCTTACGAATAAGGATTAAAACAAAATATAATTACGGTATTTTCTTTACATAATAATATAATAAAATCGTAGAGCTATCATTCCTGTAAGTACATTGAATATTTTTTTCTTTTTGTATTTTTTTTCGAGATAAGGGATCGATTCTGATGACAAATCCACCTTTTTTTTTTGGAAATTTTTATTATTTTTTTATTTGATCTATCTCTTAAACTACTGCAAAGTTGTCGATCAAATTTTCCTCAAATATTCCTCATAATATGCTTCTGTTAATAGGCTATGTATTATTACGCTATTTTTCCTGGGAGATAAGCAATTTTGAATTTTGTTGTTTTTATCTGTTTGTTGATAGTTGGAAGCTAAACCACTGGATATTATTTAGTCAATTTTTCCCCAAATATTCCTTAAACTGCTCTTCTATTAATAGGATATGTATAATTACGCTATTCCCTTTGAGGGATTAGCAATGTTGATTTTCAGTCATTGTTGACATTTGTATAAGAACCGCTATTTGAAAATCACTGTCAGCGTACAAGCCAGTCTGGTTGGTATCCTGCTTGACTTTCGTGCAAGGGGTCCCTGAATCAAATCTCGCAGTTTCTTTTTTTTCACTTTTTGAGTTTGCTTATATTTGTCCTCAGAGTTTCAAATAATAATAAAAAAATGTGCATACTTTTATTTCAATTTAATTCGCGATTTTAAATTAATACTGTTTTTTTTCAATAGTTCTCTAGGATATAAATCTACACTGATTTAAATTGTAGGTAGTTAGTTGGATATTTTTTTAAATTGAAATTGTTTCGAGGTGTGAAATTTTAAAGATTAGAAAAAATTGTGTTTATTTATGTTTTGAATTGGTGTTCAAACCAGTCCATAGATTCTGTTTTAAACGACGACAGGTTGTACTCTTCGAGTCAGATAATTAGTTATTTTTTAGGTATCACGCGGAATGCTAAAGGGAGAAGAGCAATGCTATCGTACGTTCAATTTGCAGCGATACTGTAAATCAACCCAAAAATGATAGTCTAATGTTTAAAATAAACACGGTTCTTTGAAATTAATGTCGCTTAAATAAGGACGTTTCCTATGCAAACTATGTACCTAGATAAAACATTATTGATCTAAACTAATAATAAAAATGCAAGTATGTTTGTTTTTTACCTTTTCACGCATTACTACCTACTGAATCGATCGTCCCAAAATTTAGCATATACGTTGTCAGGAGTATAGACACGGATATAAGTTATCTTACATCCCGAATAACAGAAGAGAGCTGTTGCCGAGAAAACAATTACGTTCATATTCCAGATGGCGTCACACGATCCGTATTGTTTCTCAAACTCTAAAATAACGCAAGCGAAGCCGCGGGCAAACACTAGTAGTTAAATATTATGCAACTATAGGGTAGACTGATGATTTTTTATCGTAACTGTACTTGGGGGTCGAGTGGAAACCAAAATTTGGCTTCAAAATAAACTCCACTTTCGACCCCCAGGGGTCGAGAAAAAACTGTAGTTAGGGGTCGAGTGGACACTTTAATTCTTGGGGGTCGAGGGGACGAGAGTGGACTAAACGCTAAAATCCAAGGTGTCCTTCAATAGCCCTTTACGTTCCATGGTCTCGGTAATGCGATAAGTCCCGCGATCATCAACCAGGTACAAATCCTGACTCCGAGGCTGCTATTGAGAAATTCCTAATGGAAAAACCCAGCATCAGTTTGTTCGTCCGGGGAATCGGAGACATAATGCTTAGCAGTCGTATTTACGACCACTAATATTAAATCTTTTGGTAGAACTTAGATAGGTCGGAAAACTCTACTAATCTACGGACAAGGTAATCACAGTTTTGCTTCATCCAAAAATCAACCTCATTCTCATTAAAATAATGTTCTTATTTCCATGACACGTTGCATCACAGTCACGCATAGAAATATGCACTTCAACTTATTATTATTACAGTTCAAGTTTGCTCTACAGCTTTCAAACCACAGCTCAAGATTCGGGGATGAGTTCTCAGTTTGTGTCTATAGGTTTGAAACGAACCTTTTTTCGGCAAAACGTATTAATTTGTTAAATAGCAAACAAACAAGGGTCCAGAAATTAATTAAGCACCATTTACACTCGACTGGAAACTTCTTTCGAAGAGCGCGCAATATTCTTCAATGTCAAAACGTTAGAGTAGAATTGCTTCTACTGTTAAAGTACGGTTCTGAAACCTAGGATATACAAAAACGTAGCAGCTAAGTCTGTTTTCGCACAGTCGGGGTTAAAATGTAGTTTAAATACTGTGATAGAATAATAAATGTATGGCGTTAATTTATCTTTCATCCCATTTACTTGACCACATGAAGGTTATTTCAAAATGACATTAAATATAGGCTAACATACCTACTGTGACTTTACCAAAAATGTGCAAATCTTAAGAAGATGGTGACGTGTCACTGGATTACCTAGACCTCTTTTTATACTTTATCTAGGAGAGTAATGACGGGGCCCCCTTTGAGGGCCGAAGCCTGCCGGTATCGCGGAACGAAAGAGCTACCGTGACCCCGGAACATAAAGGACTATTGAAGGACACCGAGGATTTTAGTCCCTACTGCTCTGCTCTGGGACTCATTTGATGATTTTACCACGAATAAAATATCGAACATAGTAAAAAACGAGAAAGAGTAGGTATGCTTGGTTTTCGTTCATTCAGCCCTGGAATTCAAAGAGAAATTGAAAAAACAGGGTGAGTTTTAGTCAATATAGTCTGACACTCCAACCATATCCTTAGAAGTCATTTGATGATGTCTCCAAAAAAGCGGTCCACTTATGAGCACCGAACCGCCTATATGACCGATGAAGACGAATATTCTATTCATATCGACTAATATCTTCAGCTTTAGGTCAGGAAGACTTTTACTTTGTCGTTTCAGCAGAACCACACCTTAACCCAGCTGCACGACAGAAACAAGTGAGGACCACGTAGTGTCCGTCGCACGTTATGCGGTCACGTCCGAACATATCGCACGGAATTTATTGCCGCTACTAGCCCGCTGCCGATCTAGACAGAATTGTTGGAACTGTCCTATAAATTATACATTGACGCTAGAATGTATGACCTAATTTATTTTGTGTTGTTATTTTGAGGTGTTTATTTGTTTATGGGTAAGGTTTAGTTTTGCAAGGGCTGTGTTTACCTCACTATTGACATTCTTTTATACCTTGAAAAACTATGAATTCCTTCTGGTTGAGCTGGCTCCATCATAGGTTTTGTCTAAGCCTCTTAAATAATAACTTAACTGACTCACTGTAAGTAGGTCTTTATTTTATTGAGAGACTAGTGTTTGCCCGCGGCTTCGCTTGCGTTATTTTAGAATTTGAGAAACAATACGGATCGTGTGGCGCCATCTGGAATACGAACGTAATTGTTTTCTCGGAAACAGCTCTCTTCTGTTATTCGGAATGTAAGATACCTTATATCCGTGTCTATACTCCTGACAACGTATATGCTAAATTTTGGGACGATCGATTCAGTAGGTAGTAATGCGTGAAAAGGTAAAAAACAAACATAAGTACTTGCATTTTTATTATTAGTTTAGATCAATAATGTTATATCTGGGTACATAGTTTGCATAGGAAACGTCCTTATTTGAGCGACATTATTTTCAAAGAACCGTGTTTATTTAAACATTAGACTATCATTTTTGGGTCGATTTACAGTATCGCTGCAAATTGAACGTACGATAGCATTGCTCTTCTCCCTTTAGCATACCGCGTGATACCTAAAAAATAACTAATTATCTGACTCGATGAGTACAACTTTTCGTCGTTTAAAACAGAATCTATGCACTGGTTTGAGCACCAATTCAAAACATAAAAAAACACAAATTATAGAAACCCTGATTTTTTTCTAATCTTTAAAATTCCACACCTCGAAACAATTACAATTAAAAAAAAATATCCAACTTACTACCTACAATTTAAATCGGTGTAGATTTTTATCCTAGAGATTAATTGAAAAAAAAAATAGAAATTATTTAAAATCGCGAATAATATTGAAACAAAAGTATGCACATTTTTTTTTTAATTATTTAAAACTCTCAGGACAAATAAAATAAACTCAAAAAGAGAAAAAACAAAACTGCGATATTTGATCCAGAGACCCCTTGCACTAAAGTCAAGCAGGTTACCGACCGGACTGGCTAGTACGTTGACAATGATTTTCAAATAGCGGTTCTTGTACAAATGTCAACAATGACTGAAAATCAACATATTATAAAATTGCTAATCCCCCAAGGGGAATAGCGTAATTATACATATCCTATTAATAGAACAGCAGTTTCAGGAATATTTGAGGAAAAATTGACTAAATAATATCCAGTGGTTTAGCTTCCAACTATCAACAAACATCTAAAAACAACAAAATTCAAAATTGCTTATCTCCTAGGAAAAATAGCGTAACAATACATAGCATATTAACAGAAGCATATTATTAGGAATATTTGAGGAAAATTTGATCGACAACTTTACAGTAGTTTCGGAGATAGATCAAATCAAAAAAACATAAAAAATTTCGAAAAAAAATAAAAGTTGATCTGGCATCAGAATCGATCCCTTATCTCGAAAAAAATACAAAAAGAAAAAAATATTCAATGTACAGGAATGACATCTCTACGATTTTATTATATGTAAAGAAAACTGACATGTCACAGAGCCAAAAATTCAAGTTATTTTATTCATTTTTTTTTTAACTTTTAACGTCAAGCATTCGGTATGGGTCGTGGGATTTTCTAAACATTGTTTTTATGATAGTGTGACATTTTATTAGAGACATTTTGCTTTGATCTGATTGTTTTTTTTTTCTTTTTAATAATAAATAATGGTAATAAATAAAAACACAGTTATAACGTAAACAGGCTCTAATCACAGGTTTCAAATAGCGAGCCAACTCAACGGTCCGTGGTATGTAACCGTCAAGCAAATACGTCACGATGTCGCCCGCGGCTCGCGTGTTCACTGCAGCTACCTACCCGCTGACAGCTGGTATACGAATTATGTGTGTTTCACTAGAAAAGAGATAGTACTTACTTAAATGCCTTTACTTTTCTGATTGTCATGAACATAAGGGTCCAAAATCAGTCATTTTTTTTTTTTTAAGTTGATAAAATCATCAAATGAGTCCTCCCGCCCTGGGTGGGGCGGAAGGGACTGTCAGACTCTTACTGACTAAAATCCACCCGTGTTCCTTCCTATGCCCTTTACGTTCTGGGGCCACGGTATCCTGGGTTAAGAAAAAACCCGCGACCCCAGCAGGCATTTGGCGCGAAACACGACTCGCCACCGACCCGGGCTTGGTCCTTCGGACGGCGAGCTACCCATCACTAACCGTCCGCAAGCCCGCTCCGCCGCTGTGCCCTCTGCTGATCAGAGGGACACGCGTTGGAGCATCCACACGACAGGCTATTCGCATACGGGCAAAGAGATCACTTAGGCACACAGTGCTTAAGAAATAGTTTTTGCCCGCATCCCAGGGTGCACCGGCCCGAAAAACTGGTCTTCCCCCCGGACGTATCCTAGAAGGAACTCCAGTCCACGGGCCCACGTGGAGGTTTCCTGTCATAGCACCCCGTCAAAAATCAGTCATAAAAAAAAACCTATCGCTTCTACAGAGGCTTTTTTCAGGGGTATAATCACCAAAAGTGTCCTCCCACCCAGTGCAGGATGGAAGGGACAATCAGACTTGTACTGACATCCAGTGTGTCCTTAGCTCTTTATGTTCCGGGGCCACGGTTACCTGATAAAGCACGAATGCACATAAAGTAATACGCCGATTCTAAATTTGAAAATACTCGTTTCTCATACAAAAGATATATTCTATATCATTGAGGAATACTGATTGTGCTGCTCGCAAAAAATTGGACCTAAATCATTATTATTTAGTTTTCCGAGGCTGGCTGAGTAATTTTTGATGAAAAAACCCCACAACGTTGTTATTGTAACCCTATCTGGGAATCGAACCCGGGACGTGCACAACTGTACTAGACCAACAAAGTCTAAAGTCTCATTGACTCATATTTTATATCTCTATAAAATATGAGTTAATAAGAATACATTACTTACGGCAACAGTCATTATTTAGTTGCGAAACTTTTGTTGCGATATTATGTCGTCTATATTTTCCCATTCTAGAAAATAAGTCTGAGACTGCCTGGGGCTCGCGTGACGACATAGTTGGCAGCTAGTTGGCTACTTATTGCGTGGACGCAACACAATAGGAGAGATGCGTAGGATTCTGTCGAGGAACAATGGAGAGCAGTGATGGGTGGGACTTGGTAGACTTTAAAGCATAGATACATTATTAGGTAGGTACGTCTCGGTGGCGTATCTCAAAAACGGCTTTAACAATTTGAAAAAAACCTTGCATTTTTCGATGAGGTTTTAATTTTTAAGTGTTTTACCGATGTAGTTCTGCATTTATTAAAAATCAAAATCAAATCATTTATTTCAAGTAGGTCAGTTACAGACACTTTTGAATTGTCAAAAGACAAAAGTTAAATAAAATACGAGTAGTTTAAAAATAGTTACGGTGCTACAGTCCCAGTCACAAGCCATAAAAACTGTGAAAATACCGCTAGATGCTCATTTTAAAAACTAGCTTTGGAACTCAATACCAAAGTAGCTTTCAACTGGTGAAAACATTTTTGTAATCGGGTCCATGTGTTTTTGAGTTTATTAATTACAAACATACACACAAACATACTAATCTTTCTAATAATTTTAATAGATGAAAATTATTCACTAAAAAAATGAGAGCTAAGTCGCACAATATAGACTCCGCACACAAATATACATCAATCTGTCAGAATTCTTCTGTAAGTTTTCAATTTATCACAAAAGTATAGGGTTACTATTCAGTTTGAAAAATTTGGGCAAGCAGATGTGCTGACGACTAATAATAATGTAGAAATACTTTAAAAGTAAAGCAAGAACGTCTCTCTAGAAGATTTGAAATTATGGCTACCAACTTTGCACGCAAGCACCAACTGCTCATGGTAAGAAACTGTCAACTAAATACGTCATTCAGAAGCCTGGGGCGTTCGTGACGTCACCGTCTAGTTAGCTACCTCGTTGCAACCAGCCCTCACAATATTTATAGAGACCGGGTAATATGTGCAGCATAGATAATCTCCCCTAGATTCCGCATACAAGGCAATCTCATGCCCGCCACACATTATGTGCTTTTGCCATTCCTAAAGTTAATCTTCGTTATAGATCATTTTTACTGTCGACCAAACAAATTCTGCTACATAGACCATCTTCTATCAAATAAGTTTTTATTCTCAAGTCAAGCCAAGTTTAAAGTTAAAGTTAAAGTCGACACTGAGGGGATCGAGAACGAACATCAAAAGAAAAGAAATGTCAAATGCACTGAAATGTGGTGCGAATAGGTTACTTTGTGTGCAGAATCTAGAGTAGGTTATAAGCACCCGGGGGCTATGTCCAGGCTTTTGTCACAATTGTAGAAATATTGCCGGGAAAGTGTGGTTAACATGCTAAGTGCTGATTGCGGGGATTAGGTGGGTAGGCGACAGTTAGGTGATTAGTTCTTGTGACAAACATACGAACAGGGCTACTGGTTTAGCTTGTAGTCTGTAATTCTTATGATGATGTGTCTGGGTTGAGTTGAGAAGTTTTAGAATTTTTGATAAAGCTATTTAATAGTTTCACACATTTCCGAAATAAAAGTAAACTATTAATTCATTCTCTATGGCATAGAGAATGAAACAGTAAACTATTTCATACTCTATGTCAGAGAATGATAAAGTTTACTTTTATTTCGGAAATGTATGATGATCTTATTTCTCGGAGTACTGTCTCATCAGTTAACCGTGACCCTGGAACGTAAAGAGTTATTGAAGGATCACCTTGGATTCTAGTCTGTACAAGTCTAACAGTACTTCCAGTCCAGATTATACAACGTTAAAAAAATTGATCTTATTGATACAGAAAGCAATAGACGGTAGAAAGTAAATAATGCGGATTCACGTGATAATTAAGAAAATACTGACAGGAACGCCATATAATACCTATGAAGAGAGCTCCACATCTAAGCTCATTTGAGTAAGAAACAGATTTAATTTGGTATCGGGTTTAAAATATTAATACGGATCGTGTTAAAAATAGTACCATCTCATTAAACAAAATCTTCCAATCTAAAAATCAAGTGCAAACATATCACAGCTACTTACAGTTCAACAAAAGAACCGAAGCCCGATCCCCGAAAAAAACTCAAACGAAACTCGAAAACTTGGATAATACGGGCGAAATATAAATAAGCCGTAAAAAGCCCAGTTCCTGAGGTAAATAAACACCCTGTATAAAGGCTGAGCCTTCGTGAGGTGCACCTGTATACAAACACCCCCGAACTTGTCAACGGGGACTGAAGTTGGGGTGTAAACGGATCGGAAGTGATCGGGTATCTTCGGGAGTAGGGGAAACGATTTAGGTAGGGTTATGTAGGTTAAGTTTGGGAAAATTGTTGCTATTTTTCTTTGAGTAGTGAATAAAAAACTACTAAGGGCTATTTTCGACCAGATTATTTTTTTAATGTAAGATGGGTATGCTCTCTTGTGACAGAGACAAGGTCAACTTTGGAGCGAGCTTACCCAGAAGAAGCCGGTTTACTCTTACTTGGAAGAGATTATGGGCCTATGCACACCACGTTTTTTTAACGTGAAAGTAGTTGGTTGTTCTGGGTTGGGGTGTTTGAGCGTGTGTTTCAAACCGGAGAAAATCCCAGTGTGGGACAAAGCCTAAAATAAATGATCACTTTATATAATAATAATAATATTCCACAACTACCACATAAGTCACAACGCCATCTAGTCTCAAGCTAAGCAGAGCTTGTGTTATGGGTACTAGACAACTGATAAACATACTTATTTTCTTAATACAAACATATTATACATAAACTACAACCAGACACAGAACAAATGATCGTGCTCATCACACAAACATATTTGTCCTGGGTGGGAATCGAACCCAAGACCTCCGGCATAGCAGTCAGGGTCACTAACCACTAAACCAACAGGCCAGTCGATATAGACGAGTGTGTGACAAAAAAACACAACAACCTATAATTTATTTCCACATTTTATAAGAAAATACCAAAATCCGTTTACGTAAACAGGCTCGGAACTGAAAACTTCGGGGTCTCAAACACGCGTCGAATATGCGAAGAAGTTGGAAGTTTTCACTGAGAAGCGAACTCTTTGAGTTGTTCCAGATATATTGCCTGCGTACGTTCGTGAACTTCGCTTATGCTGCGATTATCCAAGAGACGTGTTAAGTGTATACAGGCTGTTTATATTTTGTTAGTTCTAATTATTGTTTTTGAAGATCATTTGGACAAAACGGTCAGAACCAAAGACATTAAACTACAACGAGCAATAGACGGGACATCACGAAGAAAGTTGTGATCCAAAACTTTTTACCACTAGGTAAAAAGTCGCTCCGTCTAGTAGTCGATAGTGCTACTGACGCACGGCATCAACAATTTTGTATGACAATTGTTCCAATGCCCGCTCTATGGGTTCTTCTAAATCCCTTTGGTCAGAACTGAATTTTTTGTTCTGTTTTCACTGTTTCAAGTAGTCAAGTCATTTATTAATTAAGATAATTGTTTAAACTAGCTTTAAGTTTCGTGCATGCGGACGGCGAGTAATGGGTGACTTGCTGACTGATCATGGACCAAGTCCGGGTCAACGGCGCGACGTGTTCCACGGGCAACTCAAAGAGCCAACAGCACAATGACGAGATTGCCAGGGTCGCGGGACTAACGAATTACCGGGATCCCGGAACGTAATGGGCTATGGATTTTAGTCAGTACAAGTCGGACAGTCCCTCCTGTCCTGCCTTGGGTGGGAGGACTCATTTGATGATTTTATCACGATTACAAAAATGCTTGTCACTACGAAAGGTATTCTGGTGTCCATTATTGGTATTCGTTCGAATTGAATATTTTACCTATCGGCCATTTCCTATTCAATACAGTCAAAACTGAATAATTAATTTGTATGTCGAAGACAAATATCGTACTAATTAATAATTAATTC
Source organism: Agrotis segetum (assembly GCA_036375495.1). Taxonomy (NCBI): domain Eukaryota; kingdom Metazoa; phylum Arthropoda; class Insecta; order Lepidoptera; family Noctuidae; genus Agrotis; species Agrotis segetum. The sequence goes on from JAQSVV010000041.1 coordinate 786,908, forward strand.
AATGCTTTAGTACAAATATTTCTACATTATCATATTGCATAATTAATTAATTATATTAGTTTATTCATGTATAATTTTATTATATTAGTAGTGACCTATGGTAGGTAATTACTGGAGGACTGTTCGGACCCTGGAACGTAAAGGGCTATTGAAGGATTTGGATTTTAGTCACTACAAGTCTGATAGTGCCTCCCGTCCCGCCCTGGGTGGTGTTAATTTGCTGATTATACCACAAAATAATAAATATAAAAAGACTGGAAGCCGAAAGAACATGATTATATAAAGCTAGGCCGATGTAAAAATAGCTAACTTTTTTTAGAAAACATATTTCATTTATTGTTCTATTATTTGCTGAATTAGACTCACAAACAAAATAAAAGCCACATCTCCAAATACACCGCTACACACAGCGGTATCATCTAACAATTAATCCGCGGATATTTTTGCGGATATCCGTGCGTGATTGTTAACAGGCACTCACTATCATGATTAATAGCTTTTCTTGGAAATTGATACTCTTCCGACCAATGATACAAGAATAGACTTATTTCTTGTGTCAGGGACCGAAACCGGTATGATCCATACGGGAATTTTTTCGGTAACAACCTTGATTTTCTTTTACAGGTAATTTTAAAGGTTACCTTTATTATTAAAGTGAATACATAACCAGTATTAATTCGGTTCACGAATTAAAAATTACCCCTATCTTACACGTGCCGTCGGCAATAGTCAAAGGGCGCGCATCGCCTGTGTGTGTGACAAAGAGTCATCATCTTTAGTTAACCGGTATTAAAACGGTAACCTGAATAGAGGTTAAATTTTTCTTCGGTCTGGTTACCCAGATAGCGGTAACCTAAGTCTGAAAAATAACCAAAATTCTTCAATACCTGTACCGTAATTTATAAAGGTTTTCGGTCCCTGTCTTGTGTGTACATAGACTTCGGTTCTCGGGAAGCTAATTGTTACGACGTGAACGGTTACCTTGTTGAAAGGTTCGTGAGGAATATTCCTATTATTATTGAATGTTTGATTACTAAGCATAATGGTTTTGATTGTTTTCTTGAATTGGAGATGATTGAAATTAGAAAGAGAGATAGAGAGACTGAGAGAGAGGGAAAGAGTTTATAATAAAAATAAAAATTAAAATGTGTGAATGCTGGGTGTATTATTTATAGTACAGTCAGTCTATTTATTTATTTAACTTTGGTTCAGGTACATAAAACCAAAGTCTATAAAATCATGAAAATCGATAAAGACGTTGCGGATGTCATCGATTTGTTTTCAATTAATCGTCTTGTGTTCTGAAAATATATAAATTTTAAATCTCTAAGGGCGGCTACATACATCAGTTATCCTGATCCGGTTTCCATCCGAACGCAGTGAATTCATAGTGGGATGGGATTGATTCTACACCCATTCGCAAAGTCTTTTAGCAGCACCCTGTAGCTCAAGTTAATAAGTGACATTACTTTGAGCAAAACATGCCGACTTTAATCCGATCCCTCAGTTAAATAACCGTTTCATGTTTATGTTCTTTATATGAACAAGTTTAGTATTTGTTAATTTTATGTCTCTTTCCAACACAGGTTTAATTCGTTTTATGGTTCTTGTTCGACGAAAGATAATATAAGTTCATTGATATTTAAAAATCAAGCTAACTACGAAGAGTACAAAGCACGCGTCAGTTGCTTGTCGATTGCCCAAGACAAATGTATTTCTTTGAAAAAATCGCTTAAAAAGTTTTCAAACAAACTGTTTGAAAACTTTGTCATACTTGCTAGGAAATCTTTAAAAAATTAAAAAATAAGTGCCTTAATAATAATATTATGTAGTTAGGTTTACAGATACTTAGATTTTTATTCAAATACTTTGATTTTTCCTCTTCTATCTCCCTTTTGTGTGTTAGGTGGGTCGCAGAACTGGAACGCAAACTGGCAACCGAAGGAAAAGGGTGGCATATAAGAAGAGTTTGACAGACCATTTTGCGCCCCTCTGACTTATTAGGAATGTATGGAACAGATTTGTATGGAAGGTACCCAAATCTTACTAAATGTTTACAAATGCGAAAGTAATTGTATGTGTAAGTCTTTCATGCAAAATTAATAAATTGATTTGGATGAAACTTGGTACACAGATAGCTTTAAAGCTGCTCCACATAGAAGTGCAGAAAGTTTTTATCCCGATTTAATCATTCCGGGAGATACTTTTCCAGTTTTAGGTGGCGAAGCCGCTGACAAATCTTGCTATGATGTTCTCGTAAGATAATAACTGAACTACATGCGAGTATGAGCTAGTAATTGTTGTTTAAGGTCGTATAAACATGGCCGTACAACGACTATATAATAATAGACTCCGTAAAACTATTCTGTCAACTCGCTGAGGTACTACGTAAGCGAGGGGGTCGGGGTACTGTGTTGTGATTGGCTAATTCAAGGTCTGTTCTGTCTCAACGTATGTTTACGGCTCACAGGAGTGGTCGAAATGTGACGGATATAAGTCTTTTGTCTAATGTGTTGACATACATTGGTCCCTGTTATTAGGAGTCTAGTAATATATCGTCGTTGGCGTACTTAGAAGTATTTATAACGCCTAATGTACTAAAACACACGTACTCGTTACGTTTTACAAGTAGACAGACACATTTTAATCTCAGTTGTCCCGTCTGCAAACACACCATCACATAAAGAGAGGTTCGCACAAAAAGCCCCTTGTTTACTCTACTAATTGAATTCATTGTAACACAAATGATGTTTAAAGTGCCGCCACGTTTGTGCTCGTTCCGAAGAATTATCTTTTTAAGCTCAAGATTAGACAAAAGGATTGTTTTATTGGATTAGAATGTTGGGGGTTTATTAGATGAGTCTATGGTAAGGGAGACTTGTTTTTAAATCTTACTAGTGAACCGCCCCTGGTTTATGCGGTCTTTATTTTGTAATTTCTTTGTTATACGTAATTTTTTGTTGAATAACATTTTTTTTAGCCTCAATCGCGTGATTTCTCCTGTTGTTCTGTGTTTACAAACATTTTAATCTCACATGATAATACTTATACATCATAATCAATATGTTCCGTGTGGGAATCGATCCCTGATACGCAGCGCACTAGAGTTGTTTTGCTAGGGCAATGCGCCATCCATGGTCAGTAATAATAACGTCATCAGCAGTCATTTTCTTAATTCAAGTGGCACCCTCTGTGTACATTCCTAATTGATACCATTGTGGCACCAATTCCGTTCAAAGAAACGTGTATGCTTTTCACAAAGAATTGCTTTACAAGCAAATACTCGGGTTATGGGACATCTCGCCCACAAAAAAACTGGCCCACAGGCCAGATGTTCCCTTTTTAAAATTTACATGGGTATATTCGCCCGGACCAATTTAGTAGAACAAGCCAGATGTCTTCTTTTAGGGATATTTCGGCAAAATCGTACATTTTTTTACTTAAATATCTGTTCAATAATAACATAATCAGCAAAAGTACTAGGCAAGCATGAGTTCAAAGTGGTATATACTTAAATAATCCTCCTGCCTAGAATTATTATGAACAGATATTTAATTAAAAATATACGGTTTTGCCAAAATATCCATTTACTATTTAAAAGAAGACATCTGGCTTGTTCTACTAAATTGGTCCGGGCGAATATACCCATGCACATTTTAAAAAGGGAACATCTGGCCTGTGGGCCAGTTTTTTTGTGGGCAAGATGTCCCATAACCCAAATACTCGTACGTTTATAATTTTTATTTTAACTAGGCTACTTTTAAATTGTCAAAAGACTAGATGAAAAAGATAGACTTGGTGAAAGCCTTTGCTCTACTTTACCTCACATAAACATGAAAATTCATTATTTAGTCACAAAGAAAAACTACGCAAATTGTGATGTATTCCTTCAACCCCTCAGTAAAATTTAACCAATAACATAAATACCCCAATTTCAAGCACAAACAAGACATAAAACTCCTTTGTCCAATACTAAATGTAAACAAAGCCACTCAGTTTACTATGTTTGCTAAGAAACACAATAACGCTGAACTTTGGACGATCGCCTTTGCCCGTATTGACCCACTTGTTCGCTTTACAGCGCTGCAGCGGCAGAGGCTTAAACAATAAGATGCAAAACTTTTTTATACTCTGTCCTTTATATAAAATTTTATTTATGAAGGAAGCTTTTGTTATATTTGACGCGTGTTAGAAACTTCTATGTTGTTACTGTGGGCTTCTACTCGTATTGTCCAAAAAATAATTTTTCATGAATGGCTTCAAAAAGAGGATGTTCTCGAATCAAACGTACTTGAACTCTATGGTTTTTTTTTTAAGAACTAACTTCTCTATGTCACCTATATAGCAGGCTAGTCAAAAGAATTACCTATCTACGTCGTCATTGGCTCAATATCGCAGGATCTATGGCCGAAATTTAGTTCTAAGTTCGATACTCAGGTTGGCCAGTCTTTTAGGTTTTCCTCTCACCGGACAAGGGTACGATCGGATCTATTTATCAAAACTTTTTTTTCAGTACCACAGAGAGAAAAAGGCTTTCCGCAAATATTAAGTATGTGCTTATAAAAGTAGTGATAAAGAAAGTGGGTGTACAAGATAAGGTACAACATATACGAGTACGTTAATACGTCTGCCTAACTCTGAGAAATACAGGGGTTTTGTAAAAGGAAAATAAGAAAGTACATAAATAAAGTACTATTTGTTAGAATGAGTCATGAATCCTTCTTCCAGAAACTTCCAAGTCTAGGAAACCATGATGTAACTCGACCCTCAGTCATACATATTCAAGGACAAGACGGACGTCGGAACGTGAGTTAGCGGACCCTCCTTAATGCCCCGAAATGTATAGGTATTTGATGATGTTCTCAACAACTTTCAGAATAGGGCTGGCGGACATTTTTAAAGTGCTTTTTTTCCAAACCGATACCCAACTACCTACGAGTATTTATTTGATATTCCATTTCCTATATTCCGTTATAAAAGGTAGTTAGGTTCCAATTATTTTGACTGCTTTTTGTGCTATAGAATATAGATTGTTGACCTATTAATTAAGCAAAACTAGTTGAAGTATTTTCGATAAGTAAACCATAGCTGAACGAAAAAAAAAATTTTTTCGATGCTAAGTGAATTTTTGGTATAAATAATCAAATAACTGAAGTGATATATCTTTGGGCTTAGATAATGTTGAATAGATGATAGATGATTGTTTTTTTTTTAATGCAGCCGCTTATCCAAACTTTTACAACTCACCTATAGAAAATTCGCGAACCCCCTGAAGAGGCTTCGCGACCCCCCAGGGGTCGCAACCCACAGGTTGAAAAACCGAGGTATTCCTCGTAGCGCTCCTGTTTTGAAGCGCGCCTATCTAAGCGCTACTGTTTCATTCCTCTTTCCGCTCCCAAAAGGAGCGCTTAGAGGAACGATTAAAAATATTAAAATTTATTTCCTCGTAGCGCTCCCATGATTAACCTTCGGATAGAGATGGGACTATACTAACTGAAATTATCGATAATAACTAGATAATAAGTAGAACACATTGTTATAATATACAACTAGCGGCCCGTCCCGGCTCCGCACGGGTTTGGTTTTTATTTTGTTTGTTTTATTGTAAATCCTTTAGTCCAGGGTTTTTCAACCTGTGGGTCGCTAAGCCTCTTCAGGGGGGTCGCGAAGCTTCTCTAGAGGAGTGGTTAAAAGTTGAGAACCTTACATTTATCAAGCTCTATTTCAATTTAATATGCTAAAGTTTTTCCGCCTCGCTACGCTCGCCCATTAATGAAGGGTATGCTTGTGAAGGTAAAAAGAAGTCAACTTTTTTAGGTCACATTTCAATGAAAACTTGTCTTATTTTGGTGTAGAAATAGTAGATTTACTGTCACATGCCGCGCTCACTCTTCAAGTCTTTAATTTTTTTATCTCGCTTTTAGATTAAAATTTGTTTTGTCTTACTACGGAAACGTTTAACTTTTAGAGTACTCTGCGTTCAATCTTCTTTGTAGATTTGGCTTTTCATAGTCCAGAAATCTATAAATTTTCGAGCTCGCTGCGCTCGCTATTGAAAATATGTTTTAAGTTCCCATGACCGAATGACCTCGATTTTTATACATAATTCATTTTTCAATAATGCTTTTGTGGAAACTACAATTGAAAAATGAACTACGCAGCGAGCGTACTCCTACCGTTTACGAACTTAAAAACTTATATTTGTAGTACAAAATTAGTGTATACTCCTGTTGAGTTTTTCTTCTAGAAGGCGGTGTGGAAATATCGGTGTACAGTTATTCGCACTAGACAGTTTGTTTAATTCATATTTGGGGCGTCAAGCTGTACAGGCCCAGGGCGCCGACAATTTTAAATTACGCCACTGCTTGTAGATCATAAAAATATTTGCAGGAGTCGTACCAGCAACACGCAGCGCAGCAGTGCAATCGCTCAGCCACTTTGCTAACCGTGCCGTCAAAATTGAATGCTTGAAAAAAGCAACGGGTAGGGGGTCGCGAAATATTTCTTCATACTAAGGGGGTCGTGCCATGGAAAAGGTTGAAAAACCCTTTTAGTCCACGAAATAGATGAATATAATCTGCCGACATATGTTTATTATTTTTTTATTGTTTAGAAAGCTTATGATTTATTTCCATTATGTTTCCCATTATTACCCTCCCTGCACACCTCAATGTTTTGTCGGAAGTTTTTCGTAGAATTATGGCAATGAGTTGTCTATCGTTTACGTCAATGGTAGAATTTTAAATGACTTTCTTTGTCCTAGGCGGGGCGAGAGAGTGTCAGACTCTTACTGACTAAAACCACCTACTGACTAAAATCACCCGCTCTGTCTGAGCCGGGACCCAGTAACGTATTGCGCTCATACACATAAGAGTGCCGAAAGCAAAATGATATAGATTTCTGGACTATGAAAAGCCAAATCTACAAAGAAGATTGAACGCAGAGTACTCTAAAAGTTAAACGTTTCCGTAGTACGACAAAACAAGTTTTAATCTAAAAGCGAGATAAAAAATTAAAGACTTGAAGAGTGAGCGCGGCATGTGACAGTAAATCTACTATTTCTACACCAAAATAAGACAAGTTTTCATTGAAATGTGACCTAAAAAAGTTGACTTCTTTTTACCTTCACAAGCATACCCTTCATTAATGGGCGAGCGTAGCGAGGCGGAAAAACTTTAGCATATAATTGAAATAGAGCTTGATAAATGTAAGGTTCTCAACTTTTAACCACTCCTCTAGAGAAGCTTCGCGACCCCCCTGAAGAGGCTTAGCGACCCACAGGTTGAAAAACCCTGGACTAAAGGATTTACAATAAAACAAACAAAATAAAAACCAAACCCGTGCGGAGCCGGGACGGGCCGCTAGTTGTATATTATAACAATGTGTTCTACTTATTATCTAGTTATTATCGATAATTTCAGTTAGTATAGTCCCATCTCTATCCGAAGGTTAATCATGGGAGCGCTACGAGGAAATAAATTTTAATATTTTTAATCGTTCCTCTAAGCGCTCCTTTTGGGAGCGGAAAGAGGAATGAAACAGTAGCGCTTAGATAGGCGCGCTTCAAAACAGGAGCGCTACGAGGAATACCTCGAAAAACCCTGCTATAGTACATTGGTGATTGCGTCGATGTAGCCCGCGAAATTCAAATTTTTTAACGTTTTTTCGCAATTTGCAGGCCAGTGACATGTTGTAACTTTATTAAAATATGAATTGCGGTAATAACAAGTATAATTTTAAATATAAAAATTATCAAAAAATTCGCTCCATCAGCTCTCACATAGAAAAGGTGCATCGTAGTTAGATTTCGGAAATTTTAAATTATGATTCACCAAAAAAACGAAAGAAAATTTGAATTTCGCGGGCTGGTTGGAGCATACCCCTTAATGTCGCGAGACATTTTTTTACTTTTTCATAAGCTTAAAAATATGTAAATATTTTTTCCTATAGCTGACTGTAATCAAATGCGGGTAAAAATACAATATGAGACTTAGATTCGTCTTTTTGGAGAATAATATCGAGGATTCCAAAGACCCAGGTTTAGTCAACCCTGTTCCAAAGAATCCGCAGTCATTTCCCTTAGTTTATATTCACGACAGTATTACATCGGAGGGTGCAATGTGTTTTAAATTCGGGTGACCATATACTTATGTAGATTTTATTTAGTTAAACATGTCTTTCTAGACTATTGGGCGGTTTATGATGGGTTGTTATGGTTGGGGTGGATGCTGGGCCCTAGCTTTATTCAGAGCTGTGAAGTTTTATTGAATGTAAAAATATTTCGGCCTCTCTAATCTCATCTGATGTAAATTCTAACTAATATTATAAATGTGAAAGTTTGGATTTAGATTTAGAGACAAATGTTATACATTAAGAGCAGTGGTGGCCCAGTGGTATCGGTCCCGACTTACAGGTTGTAGGTAGTGGGTTTTCGAACCTCGCCAGGCGCATTACTTTGTGTAATTTACTTCATCACCACTGCTCTCAAAACGGTAAAGCAAAACATCGTGAGGAAACCGGCATGTCTTCGAACCATCAAATTCGAAGCGCGCCCGGCGGGGTTCAAACCCACGACCTACAATTCGTAATTCGGGACCGATACCACTGGGCCAGCACTGCTCACACCATCCCGGATAGAGTTTTCTTTTCATTGAATCCCCGTACAGCTCATTATATTCTCCTTTTTCACTGACCTATTAGTATCAATATCCTGTGAAAATGTGTAGTCACCACATTAGAACACTTCACCTCTCGAAAAATATGTAACTCCTTTCATCCAAGCATAAATTCCTGAATCCCGAAGTCAAGTTCGGAAGCGTTCGGAAGCAGCGTCCATCAAGTTCGTCTCATTGTTCCCTCGTCACCACTAAGTGGGGCTGACGCCTGACGCCTGACGCGTGACGCCTACCGCCGTCAGTCCAGACCGGTGACGCGAGAATGCCTGTGTTAAAGGAATGTGTATATGCTCGCTTTGTTGCTGAACTCGGTGGACGGTGATGTGAGCCAATTATGAGGAGGAATTTTGTTTATACTTAACTGGCTTACTAACCGGCTTTGCCCGCTGCATTTTTTTTTCTTTTTTTAAGACTGCCCTGCACTAGGAATTTTATCCAAGGGGGCTCGAACCCGTGACATGCGAAGCAGTCGGTCGCTCAGCGACTCGGCCTACCACTTTAGTGATCACTTTACAAGAGGGATATTTTTTTTTTAACTCCTTACTTCTTTATATCAATTCAATATTAGTTACAACAAAATGCAAATGTACAAAAATGTTTACTACTAAAACCTGTAATCCATCCATTGGGGGATTGGAACTGTCACTCCTTCATACAGGTTTTACTGTCACTTAGCTAGGAGATCAGAACTGTACCCACTATAATTGTAGCAAATCAGTAATTGTACTACGTAGAAACTAAAATACCTCTCTATAACGGACAGATCTAGGGGATACCCTAAATCGTATCCTGTATATCCGTTGTCCGTTGTAGAGAGGTTACAAAATTATTGAGTTGCTTATCGTGTCTCGGAAAGCACGCTTGCGGCACTGTCGTTTGTACATTTAATATTTGATAGAAGCAGGATCAGTGACCCGAAGTTCTGACAACCAGTTCTTACCATTGGGTACCGTATCACCCATAAGAAACTGGGTTGTGGAGGTCAGATAGACAGTCGCTCCATGTAATAGGTAATAACAAGTATAATTTTAAATATAAAAATTATCAAGAAATTCGCTCCATCAGCTCAGTTATTACCGCAATTCATATTTTGATAAAGTTACAACATGTCACTGGCTTGCAAAAAACGAAAGAAAATTTAAATTTCGCGGGCTGGTTGGAGCATCCCCCTTAATGTCGCGAGACATTTTTTTACTTTTTCCTAAGATTAAAAATATGTAAATATTTTTTCTGATAGTTGATACATATAATAAATACTGCAATTTGAACTGAAACAGTTTTCAGTAAGTATGGAGGCAACCTAACACAGTTAGAAAAAGGTTAGAAAGATAATGATAACAGTACAGTCATTGAGATCTTGGGAAATTATGTAGCTACTTCTAAGATTATTGTTTTTGTCTAAAAGGTTCAGGCACGCAGACAGATTAAAATAGAAGTATGGCTGAAGTGGCCCATTCTATTACGAAGTGCCGTGGGCCATTGTGTGAACGTGAAAGACGTTTTAGGCGGGCCAAAGTGTGGGTATTCACACGTCTCTTGTCGGCCGGCGAGACGAGGAAACAATGAGAATATTTGATACATTTCAAGCTCCTTCACTTAAGTACATACGCTTTAGAACGTATATTTTTGTTGATTATTTATTTGCTGTTCTATCGTCATATGGCAAGCATATGTTTCTAGATTCTATTTCTATGGTAGGAAGGATGTTTTTGGGCTATTCTATATGGGTGTTATACGTAAGCGTGTAATATTTAGCAAGTTTATTTCAGGGCAGGATGAGCTCGCTTCATCTTAGGTCTTATGTTTGCTTCTCGACATGAATGAGGGCACGGGCAAAACCAATATTAAAATAAATACTTTTCTTTCGGAAGTCGGTGGCCATTGTCAATGAAATAAAAACAAAGCCTTCCTCGGAAAGAAAAGTTATTTTACAGTTTTTTTGTTTGGTATTGAGTCGGTTCCCTATTTTTCAATTTGTTTTTTTATTTTTCCCTTTTAAGTTTAGATAATCAACAAAAATCTTCAGATACTCGTACAATGCCGTCTTTAAATACCCACAATTCTAGTAAGCAACAAAAACCGATCTATGCGGGCAACTTCACGAGGTATCCATTATTGTTATATACTAAAACCTTCTCCAGAACGTAATGAACACTTTTCTGAAAACCGAATCAAAGTCAGTTTAGCCAAACGCGAGATAATCGCGGACAAACATGCAATCGTCTCTCAAAATCTATGTACAATCGAAGTAAGCAAAAACGGATCCACGTGAGCAACGTCACGGGATATCTATTAGTGTTATTATACTAAAACTTTTTTTTAAAGTCGGGTAAAAACAGTATCATATCTCTGAAAACAACTGAAAACAATTGATAATAATATACGATGTGGGCATTGATATGGGACAACCGCTTTTATATTCTTACAGTCACAGTGAACAGGCGTTCGTCTGAGTAAGTTCCATCGTAAAAAACTTCATCTTTTAACATAATAAACTTACTTTATATTTCAAAGTTTCTTTACTTTAACCAAACAAACGACAATTTCCATACCGCAAATATAATTAATTAACATATTATACTAATTAATTAACTCCTTGATGTTGGCCGACAAATAGCAGTAAATTAACTGATGGTAATCAGCTGATGGATTGTTCTCATCGATAATTAATGGAGTATTGTTATTGATACTGATTGGCTTCCGATTATGTACCATTGTTGATCTGGGACTGGGATTTGAAAGGGTGTTTGTGCTTTTGATGAAGGTATATTACATCAAAGTGGATAAATAATATTAATATAAATATCAATGGATTTACGTGTAATGACTGCTGAACGAGAGCTCATTGGTTCAATTCCCAGATTAGGCAAAGTGCTGTTGGGTTTTTCATCAAGAATTTCTTAGTAGCAGATACAGTCTAAATTTGTGTCTCATGGCATTAGAGTTGTGCTCTATTACATGGAAATTTTACTGCTTCACTATTTTGACATGATTGATTAAAAATACCCGTCCAAAGGTCCAAAATTTTGCATTCATATATATATATTTTTTAATTCACTTCAAATAGCGACAGCAAAAATGACGGGGCCCCTCTTAGAGGGCCGAAGCCTGCCGGGGTCGCAGGACTTATTTCCTTACCGTGACCCGGGAACGTAAAGGGCTATTGAAGGACACCGTGGATTTTAGTCGGTACAAATCTGACAGTCCCTCCCGCCCTGCCCGGGGTGGGAAGTCATTTAATGATTTTACCACGCTAAAAAAAAAAGTAACATTAGTTCTTTTCATTAAAATTTGCAAATAACTAAAAGATATACTTTACTGGATTCTGATTATCATAATAAATATGCCTGAAATCTTCTTATGATTTAATTAAAAAGTTAACAAAATCAAGATTTCGACGTATTATGGATGATTGATATGATAATGATAATGTTCTATTTTTTTATATACAGGGTGGAATTTTGTAATGACACCTGGAGGGAAAGTACTCTTAATACTGCAGATAGAAAACTTTACTCAAAGAAAACATTCCTTTATTTTTGAATAGAAAGCAAACTGCATTCAAAGATTTTCGAAAATTCTCTTCTCCCACACCCGGAAATTGAACCAAGAAACCATGTTACATGTTACGAGAGCTTTAATTTAAGATTTAGTGGTTTTCCTTTCATTTAATTTATCATGTTTGTTAGAGAGATTTCATCGTTATAATTGACCCTAACGATCGATGCAATAAAAGTACAGGGTATAATTTTTTCAGATTTTATCCGGTTCGATTCCCGGGTGGTAGAAGAGAATTTTCGAAAATCTTTGAATGCAGTTTGCTTTCTATTCAAAAATAAAGGAATGTTTCCTTTGAGTAAAATTTTCTATCTGCAGTATTAAGGGTACTTTCCCTCCAGGTGGCATTACAAAATTCCACCCTGTATATATATTTTGTTTTTTGTAATAAATATTTAAAAGTGTAAATGCATACCTACCTATAAATGTCGAAAAATAAATTAAGAAAATCTTCTAAGTTTATTCATAGCTTTTTCTATAAAATCCCCAGTCCGCATTTTGTACAGTATTCACAGAAATACCGTATTTCTACAAAGGTTTTCGCCACTAGATGTCAGAGTCTGGCAATACCGAACTTTCGGTATTACCACCTTTATCTCGAATTGAATCATCTCGATTGCATCAAATTTATAACACCGCTGATCTTCGAGAAGTAGTTTAACTTAAAACAGCTTTTATCTTGAGATTGGGATCTGTTCCCAAAGCTGGGGATAAAAGAAAAGGTAGGATGCATTTTTCTTTGTTACTCGTTACAAACGCTTGGGTCCGAATATTAGAATAGATACTGTTCAATGTTTTTTTATTCATTACTTTATATTATTTAAAATTTGGGATTGATCAAGTAGAAAATTAGAGCGTATTGAAATGTTTATAATGTGGGATTCACAATACAAACTCGAATTGATTGGATTGACACCAAAACAAGCGATGGCCATAAACATTGACAACAGAATAAAAGTATTTACTTTCGAAGACCAAGTAATAGCCACGAATAATTTGAAAAACAACCTCTATCCCAGAATAAAAGCGACGTGTTCCATTTATAAAAAAATCACTGTCTCCAAAGGTCCCCAGTGAAAAATTATAACGCGCAACTCACATTTTGTTGTCAGAGGAAAAAAATATGTTTTTCCTTTGTGTTTGAAGCGTAATATTTCAGGAGAATACGCCTGCCCGTCACAACAGGCGACTGCGAAATATTCGTCGGTTTAACCTAAAATACATTATTATTATAAAATGTTAGAAATTGCATCGTATAATTTGACAGTGATGGCCGTACTATGAATTCTGTTGGGAGCGGGCGTAATAATGGAGCGAATATTCTAGAACGAATTTTGAACGTTGCGAATTTAAAAAGTTTTTATTTTCTGACATCGTGCAATAGAGGATATTATGAATAAATAGGATGTAGAAAGAAGCATCTGTGAATATTTAGAACGAGTGTTCGTAAAGAAGAAATACTCTGTTATCCTTGAGAAGTTTAGTAAAAGTTCATCTAGTAATATTATAAAGAGGAAAGATTTGATTGTTTGTTGGTATTGAAGTGGCTTCGAAACGAATGGTCTGATTGCAAAAAATCTTTCAACAGTTTAAAGCTGCCTTGTTCCTGAGCATCCTGAGTGACAAAGGCAGTAAGGTGGGGGGTAGGGGGAGGGAAGCCGCAGGAAAAAGCTAGTTTGAAATCAAATAGATTCCAGATAATGAGAAAAATCGTGAAAATGAAAATAACTTGGATTCAGTTGCACGCGTAACGCTGGGTAATAACATCTCGGGAACATCTTATTGGGACAAAGTTACCCTGCATATATTTGTGTAACAAAGTAAAGTATAAAGTCACGGTTTGCGCAGTGGCTAAGTGATTGACTGGTGCGCTGCGTTTAGCGGATTCAATTTTCACCATTGCTAATTATATTTTTTGGTTTACGAGTTGTTGGTCTAACTGTTTGTTGTTTGTGACTTTATATGTTTTGTACACGAACTCTAGTAAGGACAATGTTTAAAAAATACCTACCGAATTGAGAACCTCCTCCTTTTTTCGAAGTCGGTTAAAAAAGAAAACATTCATCCATCCTCACATACTTTTAACGTTTCCAATACCTATCTAAAAATAACCTAATTATCTCTAAGCGTCCAACAAAATTACGTCTAGGTGCGCCATAATCTTCAAACATTACTAAGAATCACCGCGGTAAATCTTTGAAAATCACCGTATTTTTTCCACGCCGTTGACTTTGAAACAAATTGAATTCGTAACAAATCAAATAAGGAGTCGTGAGGCTCTTACAATGGAATCATTAATGAAATTAACCGACCTAATTATTCTTTTGACAGTAATAAAAGGAAAAAGTGCGAGCCGTGACATTCGGCCGGCGTTTCCTTAAATAGCTGATGTTTTTGCTTTGTTCTGTTGGAATAGGAGGAAATGAAAAATGACTATTAGCAATGTAAGTTGGAAAATTAGAAGTCTACCTGTTGGCCTATTTTTGAAAGGATATATTATGAAAGATTGATAATAAAATACAGTTAATGGGAGAGCAGTGGTGGCCCAGTAGTATCGGTCCCGACTTACGAGTAGTAGGTCGTGGGTTCAAACCCCTCCAGGCGCATTACTTTGTGTAATTTATTTCATCACCACTGCTTTCAAAACGGTGAAGGAAAACATCGTGAGGAAAGCGGCATGTCCTAGAACCAAACATTCCAAGATATGTGACATCTACCAACCCGCACTGGACCAGCGTGGGGGATTACAGGCCCACTCCCTCTCACAGAGAGGAGGCCTGTGTCCCAGCAGTGGGAACATTATAGGCTGATGATGAATGAAGCTCAGAGAAATGTGTCCTTTCGTTTCTTTTGACTGTCAGGAGAACACATTTTTTAATAGGTCCTCACGCCATCTTTCTCAATTGATTAAAATCCAGTCTGAGGTGCTAGCACGACTTTTCGCTTTTTTGTGACGTAAACGGGAATTTCGACGTTAATTAGATGGAAAAAATAGTTCCTCGTTCATACACTTGGACGCTTTTTTTTTCATTACCCATTGGGCGTTTTTCCATTAGACGGCACGGCACCGGCACCGGCGACGGCACCGGCGCCGTGCCGGTGCCGGGGAAGCAAGAATATATGAAAATGTATGGCTCGCTTTTCCACTTACCGGCGCCGGCGCCGGCCCGGCGCCGGCCCGGCGATGAGTCCTGCCGGCGCCGCCGCCGGCGCCGGGGTAATAAGCTTCCTAGTCGGTGCTGGCCTGGCGTTTTTCAATTAGCCGGCGCCGGCACCGGCGCCGGTGCCGGGGAAGCAAGAATATATGAAAACTAGTATTTGGGCGTTGCGCGAGC